>NDGN011378453.1:0-27348 GCA_002564285.1 Tympanoctomys barrerae
AAAAAAAAAAAAAAAAAAGCAAGCAGGTATTGGCCCTGGAATTGGGAAAGTGATTTGTCACAAGATCATCTGCTGGGGAAAGAGAACTGGCATCCCCTCCTTGCTTACATAGTGACATCTGTGTAATTGTCACCTCCCTATAAAGTAGTAAATCTTTTGAAGGCAACTCCTAGGCTCTGCCAACCCAGGAACACTGTCTTCTCTCTTGGCAAGTTTATTTAAGGCTCCTTCTGTGACTCAGGCAGAAATCATAGGGCAGTGAGAGACTTCGTGTGTGTGTGTGTGTGTGTACCCCTGAAGACTGAACCCAGGGCACTCTTACCACTGAGCTACGTCCCCAGCCTCCAGAGATTTTATTTTTATATTTAAAATTTAAAACACAGTCTCACTGAGTTGTCCAGGATTGCCTCAAACTTTTGATGGGCTTGCTTTGTTCTCTTGAGTAGGTAGGCTTGTGCTACCACGCCGAGCCATTTTTTCTTTTGATTTTTAAAAAAACAGAAACAAAAATGTGAGTATGCTTTCTTAAAAAGAGGAACTTCTATGTATTTTGTGCAGGGTCTTACTATACAACTCGGATTCATAGTGATCCTCCTGTTTTCAGCCTCCCCAGTGCTGGGACTACAAGTGTGCACCACTATGCCCTGACTTAGTGGCCGGCTCAGCATGCTTGGGGATGGGACCAGCATGGCATGTGGTGCTGGGGATTGAACCCTGGTCTCTACTTGCCTAAGTAGGTGCTTAGTCCACTGAGCTATCTCACCAGCCCTAAGAAGAACTTTTAGTAGAAGATCTTTAGGTATTATATGCTGCCTGCAGTTATTGTAGACAATATATCCTCTATTTAAAGAGACACAAATTTTAGCACAGTCGTATTCAGAAATTATCATTTTCATGCTGTTGTAATGTAGTTAGTTGTAAAGTAACTCCCCATGAAAACTTATCACTACCAAGGGAAAGAAGATAATTCTTTTGTAGAGGCGACTGACAGACCACCTTGATCCCATGGTAAAAGTATCAGAAATAGGCAGGTGGAAATTTGGTATCACCTGACTGGATAAAATCAGAGCTGTCCTCAGATTCTCTCTAACACTTCAACTGAACAACATCATTGAAAAACAATCAACATGAACTAAATACACTTGATGGGGGTGGGGCAGCCTTAAAATAATTGGCTTATAGTTTTCAAAAGTGTTGAGGTTAAGGAAATAAAAGACTGAAGAATCATTCCAGAGTAAAAATACAGAAGTCTGACCAATAAATCTAGTGCCTGATTTTGATTAGCTCCTTTGCCATTGAAGATGTTATTGGGATGACATGTAAAGCCTGAATGGTACCTGAGGATTAAATGGTAATAAAAGATTAGTGGCCTCCATTTTGATGATTGCATTGTGGTTATGAAGGACATTCCCAGGGGTGAAGATGGGACATCATGTGACAGCTTACTTTCAAATAACTCAAAGATACTTGGAATTTAAAAATGCAAATACTATTCTTTAAATTGTACTTAAAAAAAGGGGAGGGGGCCGGGGAGACGGCTCAGTGGAATAAGCACTTCTCTGGCAAGCGCAAAGGCCTGAGTTCAATCCCCAGTTCTGCCAAAAAAAAAAAAAGTATTTAAAAATGCAAATTTTCAAAGTAATACTACATTTTGAATATAGTATACAGACATGCATACTGTTAACAAGAATGGATAATAGGCATTTCTTTTTGCAAGTCATGTGTAGTAAAAACCAGAGTTCTTTTTAGATAAGAGAAAAATCTGAAAAAAAGATGAAAAACGTGAATGAATAGCAATGGACTCAACTTTTAATTATTTCTGATATTGAATAGAAACACAAATTGCAAAAGGAAACCTAAAGTATGATTCTGATTGTGTATATTTTATTATTTATTTATTTATTTATTTGGTGGAACTGTGGATTGAACTCAGGCCCTTGCACTTGCCAGGGAAGCACTTATTCCACTGAGCCATCTCCCCAGCCTTGATTGTGTATATTTTAAAGACAGCAATTTTATATATTCCTTCTGGACAAAGAACATCTCACATTATTTTTTTTAAATGCCTGACCATCACTGAATGCCAAGTACAAATGATTTTTAGGCTCATGGCTTTCCTTGGGAGGAGAGGGAAGTAGAAAGGAAGACTGGGGAGCAAGAGAGGGCAACTTAAACTCTACTCGTAAGTACTTCAGAGAACAATGTGTTGACTCAGTTTCCCCTTCATGCCCTCAGTGTTCTAGCCATTTGATGCTCTTTGGCTCTAGGTCAACATCAGCACCCAGGAGCTTTGGGAAGAAATGCTCAGTTCCAAAGGACTAACTGGTAATTTCAAATGAAATATTTTTTAAACATATTACTTTTTAAATTGTTGAGTGATGTGTTGAACCATGAAGACAACAGCTGCAGTGAGTACCACCTTTCTGTAATGGGAGCCTCATAAGGGACCAGGAGATTTCTTTGTGGCTCTGTATACAGTAGTGTCCCCCCCCCATCTGAGATTTCACTTTGCAGTTTCAGTTACCTGCTGTCAACTACAGTCCAAAAATAATGAATGAGAAAATTCTAGAGCTACATAATTCCTAAATTTTAAATCGCATGCTATGCTGAGTAGCAAGGTGAAATCTCATGCAGTCTACCTGGGACATGAACCATGCTGGATATCTTGCCTTCCCATTAAGGTCTAGTAGTTATCAGATAAATTATCTTGGCATTGAAGTGCTTGTACAAGGGTTGGTGACTAGCCAAAGTTTCAGGCATCCACTGGGGGTCTTGGAGCCTATCATTGTAGAATAAGGGGGGAATACTGTGTTTATATCTGGCCTGAACATCATGCATTCAGTTTAGGAGATGAGTCAGTAATGTCAGGTAACAGAGTTCCTTGTTTTAGAGCTGCTTGCTGTTCTCAGGATAGTTTGGTGCTCAGTCATAGAAACTTCTAATTGCCTGGCACAAAAAAGAATGTACTAGAAGGAAAATGGGAGTCCCTTGGGATTCAGAGGATGCAGAGAGCCAGGTACCACAACTAGGACTGTAATCAACAGGAAACAAAACAGCCGCTGTCCTTGGGCTTCCTCATCCCTTTCCTCTATGTATCATGATGTATTGCTGAATAGCAGTGTCCCTAAAACTAGTGGCTCCAAAAAACGCGTAGAGTCGCCCAGTTTCTGTGGGTGAGGAATGTAGCTTAGCTCAGTGAGCACAGGGCCTGGCAAGGGTGCAGGAAAGGCATCAGGTAGAGGAATTCAAGGCTGCATTTGGGGTCAATTTGCTTCCTAAGCTCATCCCTGTGGCTGTTAGTGGACCTCAGAAGATCCATGTCCAAGTTCACTCACATGGCTGCTTGAAGACTCAAGTCCTCATGGATTGTTGGCCATGGATTTCTTGCCATTCTTATTTCACTGCAGCTGCATAGGAACTGGCTTCCTCTAGAGCAGAGAGCTGAGCAAGCACCAGGTGAAAGACAAATGCCTTGTTAGCTTAAACTGAACGGCCCTCCCTTCCCTTCCCCAGTTTTTTGAGACTGGGTCTCACTATGTACTCCAGACCAGCCCTGAACTCACTATGCAGAACAGGCTGGCCCCAAGTCATCTTCCTCCCACCTCAGCGCCTAAGTGCTGGGATTACCATTCCCTGCCACCATTCCCAGACATTTTTGCCTTTTAACTGGGGATTGAACCCAGAAGCTTATGTGTGCTATGCAAGTGCTCTGTCACTGCGCTACATCCCAGCTGGCCTTAAACTTGCCATCCTCCTTCCTCAGCCTCCAGAATGACTGGGATTACAGATGTGTGCCACCATGACCAGCTTTTTCTGGATACTCTGTGACTTTATGTCTGCTCATTTCTTTTCTCTATACATAGGTTTGTTCATATCTACTTCTATCCTGTGGGGTCTCCAGTCTCTACCAAATAACCATTCAGTATTTAAGAATTCTCCCCCTTATGATTTCATCTGTCTTTTCAACCCCTTCCTACCGTTGTGTCCTGAGGTGAGTCCTGAGCTCTAACATTTTCCCTGAACATACATGTTTCTCTGCTTCTTCACATTATTGGTGGTGTGAACACATAGTCCATCATAACCCGTAGATAGTTTTCTCATTCCCAGGCCCAGCTCTATGGTAGCTTTTCTGCTTGACATCTTCCCTGAACTTCTGTGTGGTTTCTTCCTCCTAGGAGCCCCTGGGGCTCTGGCTACCCCTGCATCAGGCACACCCCCTTTGGTGTGGCCCCTGTCAGTGTGGGTGCTGTCTGGCTCTGCTCTAGCCTTTAACACAATGGTGCTGGTTTTTTCATCTTGAATCTTTAGCAGACTTGCCCATGCCTGAGGCCAGCAAATTGCGAAATCTATGCTGGTTGTACCGATCTTGCTTTGTGAATGTGAGTATTGCCAACATCTCCTGCTTCAAGTGTAATGAACCCTTTTCAATTGTGTCCCTGTGTCTTATTTGGGCAACTAGAACACAATGTTTGGATAAAGCAAATCATTACTTCTATTTCTTTTTAAAAAAAAAATGTATTTGGCACAGGGTCTCACTACATAGCTTGGACTCGTAGTGATCCTCCTGTTTTTCAGCCTCCCTAGTGCTGGGATTATAGGCACATCCGGATTTGTTCACTGGCTCAGCACACCTGGGGGTAGGGCCAATGTGGCATGTAGTGCCAGGGATCGAACCCTGATCCCTGTGCTTGCCTAAACTGGTGCTTAATCCACTGAGCTATCTCACTGGCCCTTCTATTTCTCTAACAATATTTTTTGAGAAATTACCATGTTCCATGCCACCCTTCTGGGCACCATGTGATGGTAGCCAACATCTCTTGAGCATGGAGTCTGCTGAGCCTGTTCCACATGGCTCCTGGCATTTTGCTGCCTGACAGAAGAAGGGCTCCTTTCAGCCCTTCTCCATAGGCACGCAGACCCACACCACCCACACTCACACTACACACACTCATACACAGGACATATAGTCCTCCCTCTTTCTAGAGTAAACACAAACTTGCTTTGAAAGCCACCCATTATCTGGGAAGTCTTGCTTTTTCCTGGTTTACTTTCATTGGCCTTCTAACATGTAAGTCTTATCAGGTTTCTACATGCAAATGCATGTGTAGATACACATATAGACAGACAGACAGACAGACACACACACACACACACACGCACGCACACACACTGTCTCTGCTGTTCCTTCCAGGTGTCTTCTTTGTTTTGTTCCCTGTCTTTCAGCGTCAACCCCTGCATGCCTCCCCCTTTTCCCCACAGCCTTATGAAATATTCCTTTGTCCCCACAGATTCTCCCACAGCTGAGCAGGACAAGAGGGTATGGGACACTGGTAGAAATGATAGGTGAACAATTAATACAAATACTGCAGAGAGATTTTAATGTAATCACAGCTTTTTAAAAATTTTTACCTTTGGGGCATGATTCTGCCTTCCTAATGGGCCTGTTTACAAGCTCTTGAGTTTTCAGACATTTCCTTGGCGTGACTCAGTGCCCTTTTGACCTCCATCTGCAACCTGTAGAGTGCTGAAATCTAAGTCCTGTCAATTGTGAATGTCCTATTCTCAGAAAAGTGTCAACCTCTACCTGGACAACAAGGAGGCCCCAATTCTTCTCACGCCTTGGTCTTTTTCTGGGCATCTAGTTTTCTTTGTGACCTTTGTCCTTAATTTTTTGATTAGCATTAGAAACTCAGCTCATCTAGAACTGAGTTACTTAGCCATCTCCACCCAGCCCACCTATTCCTTTTCTGTGCCAGGCTCAGGGTGGGATCCTTTTCATGCACATTTAATTTTTATTCCCCATGTTTCTACTTCCTTTAAAGAAGGATATTCCCACTGCCAACCCTCTCTGCCCTACTCACTCCCCATAATCAGCCTGGGTCTCACTTTCTGCGGAACTATGCTATCTAGCTGAACCAATTAA
Source organism: Tympanoctomys barrerae (assembly GCA_002564285.1). Classification (NCBI taxonomy): domain Eukaryota; kingdom Metazoa; phylum Chordata; class Mammalia; order Rodentia; family Octodontidae; genus Tympanoctomys; species Tympanoctomys barrerae. Next base: position 5,924 of record NDGN011378453.1, read on the forward strand.
TAATTATCTTGAGTTGGTAACTCTTGCCCTTTTCCAGGAGCAGTTGAAAGAGTCTGGACTATGGGATCAGACATATGTGGCTCAAAACTTGGTTTTGCTGTGCTGTGGTTTGAACATGTCCCCTCCTTAGAGGCCACTGTTATGGTATTAAGAGTGGGGTTTTCCCACTATCTGCCCATGACAGCACTACTCTGGCTATTGGACAGAAATGCCACTGTATGGGCCAGACACAGACCTTGTGAGCGGGAAGGCCTTGTGGCCAACATCTGTTGTCTAAAATGTGGCCAACAGTGAGTCATAATTTAGCACTCGCTGCTGTGTCATACATGACTAGGCTGGGCATGTCCTGAATATGTCTGGTGCAGATACACTGGCCTGCACCACTTCCTACAGGTACATGGTTGTCAGAGGAACCACCTTCAGAAAGTGATTTTTCTGTTGTGCTTACTTCGTTATATTTAGACGTCAATACACTGAATCCAGAAGAATAAGAGAATCCTGTGTTTCCATGTTGTTTCATAATAAGATGGGATAATAAATCCATCCCCAGTGAGTACCCCTATAAACAGATGTCCATTTGAAGGGCTGGAACATGCCGGAATAAACCCCGCTTCTTGGTTCCATGCAGTTGTTGATGTCTACCAAGGCTGGTGTGGGCCCTGCAAACCTGTGGTGAACCTCTTCCAGAAGATGAGGATCGAGTGTGGCCTGGACCTTCTACATTTTGCATTAGTAAGATTCTTGGCAACAGCAGTACAACACTGCAAAACGAACTGGGAAAACAGTAAAGAATGGGAAGCACGAACTGGTGTTTTCAGTTCACCAAAAGACATCAGTAGTTGATAATGTCATTGGGCTTTATAATTTCTCTAGATGTAAAGTGAAATTACCAAAAGTCCTCCCAAATTACTTCCCCAAGGTCCCGTTGGCGTGGGCAGTTTCTCGGTGCTGTGTGAGGAGAAGGAATGCATGCCATTCCAGTGCTCCAGCTTGGCTCAGGCACACTGTCTTGCAAGAGAGGTTAAGGATGTGAGAGGACGTCGTGACCTATTAGAGCACAGAGTTTTAAGCTTTCCATTCTTTGCTTTATAAAGGGGCATAATGCATGTCAGAGGTACTGTTGATACACAGCATGAGTTTAGGTTCAAGGGTAATAAAGGCAGGAGGCAACCTAATGCCAGTCTTTTAAGAAGGTGGGCTTCAAGGACTAGGCACTTCCTGTGAGAGTCAGTTTTGGCACCTCCCTAAAGTATGCAGCATGCAGCTTGCCTGGGGGTCTGCGGTGTTGCTAATGGTGGGTTTACCAGCCAGTGAAGGCAACGTCTGAGGATCTCTCATGTCTGTTGCTGCCAGTCATGGCTGAAGGACATTAGCTGGTGGAATTCCCTCAGATAGGTGCAGCCACTGTGTGGGAGCTGGGAGACCCATTTCCTCTTTGCTTGGATTTTCAAAATGGTGGGCTGCCAAGAGGTTTTTTTTTTTTTTTTTTTTTTTGTTTTTTCAAATATGTTGACAAGACAGCTGTGATGAGAGAATACCAGGACAGTGATCTGGGCTTCTCCTGGGGAGGTCGCAGTTCCTGTGGGCTTACACCCACTGTACCCAAGTGCCTGCTGACAACTTGTTTTCTTTAGGCAGAGGCAGACTGTCTTGATGTCCTTGAAAAATACCGAGGGAGGTGTGAGCCCACCTTTCTGTTTTACGCAGTAAGTACACTGCAGTTCCAGGATACAGAATGTCTGAACTCAGGCGAATGGAGACAAAACATTGGATGGTCAGTCTACCCGGACAGAATAAGTGTATACTAATTGTTATCTGGCCTGACCACTTCCTTCTTCCTGGAGGGCAGTGGCTATGTCTTTTTAAGCTTAATATTTGTACTCTTTTCCTTCATCTACTAAGTGTTTGGCATAGTAGTGCTTGGCACAGAAAGTGCTCAGTAGATATCTATTAAAGTGCTCAGTAAATATCTGTTAATTGAATACGCCCTGTGTAAGTCACTTAGTCATTCACTACTTTTGTATACTCTTCTTTAACCATCAGTGGCCCTGAGGGAGGCTTTGAAGGGAGGGACCGAGAGTAGAAGGGGCAAATCAGAAGGACAAAGAAAAATAATTTTTAATAGAGGAGGGATTTAAGATAGAGTTTTGCTATGTGATTCAGGCTAGCCTTGAAATTGTGGTGATTTTCCCGACTCAGCTTCCCAAGTTCCAGAATGATAGGTGTGTACCAACACATCTGGATCAAGAGAAAAGCATTTGAGAACTAAGAGCAAACCCAAGGGCATCCTGGTAGCCACAGAGGTAAACAAACTCACACAGGAAATGGACTGGAGACTGAGGTGTTGGGCTCAATGGGCCTTGAGCTTCAGCATGTTTTTAAGCACTCTTGCTGTCTCTTAAGGGAGGTTTAACTATGAGAGGAATAGGTCATGTGATTTGTAATTCATTTCAGGGAGGACAGTTGGTGGCAGTGGTTAGAGGAGCAAATGCCCCTCTGCTGCAGAAGACCATCCTTGACCAACTGGAGGCGGAAAAGAAGGTGCTGGCTGAAGGCAGGGAGCGAAAAGTGGTGAGTGGAGGTCCTGCCTACACTCAAGTGTGCCTGAAGTGGGAAGCCAGAAGCCCTTCCTATCCTGCCCCAGGTTAACCTCCAGTTGTCAGTGGAAAGCTTCCCAAACAGCCCATGCTGGGTCTCTTCTTCACAGAGGGCTCAAGAGAGTATCAAATGTCCACTGTGATATGTCTACAATTTGAAGGTTTTACATAGTTGTTCCTTTTATCTAGAGCCCTTTAACATCTTTTCCCCACTTTTCTTTCACCCACTATTGCAACTCTTTTTTAAATTTTAATTTTTATTTGTTTATTTATGTGTTCAGTACAGTGTCTATAGGGTCTCACTACACAGATCAGACTCATAGTGATCCTTCTGATTTCAGCCTCCCAAGCACTGGGATTACAGGCACGCATCACCATACCCAGTCTCAACAGCCGTCTCAGCATGCCTGGGGGATCAAACCCTGGTCCCTGCATCTGCCTAAGCAGGCATTTTAATCTGCTGAGCTATCTGGCCGGCCCTTACTGCAACTCTTAATAATCACTAAACTCAGAAAGTAAAATAAATTCACAGAACTGAGTAGAGGTATGTTAGTCAGCTTTCTGTTACTATAACCAATTTTTTGAGACAATCAACTTAAAAGTAGAAAAGTTTATTTTGTTTCACAGTTCTGCAAAGTCATTTGGACCTGCTGCTTCTGGGCCTGTGAAAGGCAGTGTGCGTCATAGTGCAAGTGTATGGTAGAGGAAGCCACTCACCTCATGAATACAAAGAAGCAAACAGAGGGCAAAAACCACTGTCTTAAACTGCTGTCAAGGGTACACTTCCAGTTGTCTAAGATCTTCCACTAAACCCTTCCTCTTAAAGTTTCCACCATCTTCTGATAATGTCAAGCTGAGGCCATGCCTTTAAGGTGTGGGCCTTTGAGGGACACTTGCCCAAACTTTAGGCAGTGAGTAGGAGAACGTCCTCTTCACCCCTGGGGAAGTCTTTCTTGGTGCCCCATGTACTCACATTCCTAAAGGGTTCACTTGTGATCCAGATGGCTCATTTCTCTAATTTAGAAATCAAGCTCTGTCATTACCATGAGAAATGGGGTCAGCATGGCTTGGGATTTTGAGCAGTTCTTTCCATAACAATACAAACTGCAAGTTCTTCACAAGTAATTGGACACCCTGAAAATTGACACACCATAGACAGAAAGAGGTGATTTCAAGTGCTTCACACATATGCCAAACATACCTCAACGTTGTTCAATGTTCAGATTTTCATTCAATTCTAAATAGCAAAGCCCTTTTCTTTTTTTTTAAATTTTATGTAGTTTGGTATTTAGTCTCACTATGTAGCTCGTACTCATAGGGATCCTCCTGTTTCCAGCCTCCCCAGCACTGGGATTACAGGTGTGCACCACCATGCCCGGCCTCAGTGGCCAGCTCAGCACGCCTGGGGGCAGGGGCAAAGCCCTTTTCTTATAGAGTGGATTATAACCAAATCATCTTTCCCTCCACAATACTGGCCATTTTTTCCTCAAGAAAGAAAACTTCAAGTGGTCACATTTCCATGTGCCTGTGGGGACCATGACGTATCCCTTTCTGCATTGCGCTATATAATCTATCAGTTGATATTTATTTGCATTTTAATTCTTTATCTTCCCATCACCTGTGTATTCTTTATTTTTCCTGACTTTCTACATAAACGCTTGTCAAAAGAGCTAGAATCTTTTTTTCAGGCATGGTGGTACACATGTGTAATCCTAGCACTCTGGGAGGCTGAAGCAGAAGGATCACAAATTCAAGCTCAGCATGGGCAACTTAGGGGCCTGGCAAAACCTGTCTCAAGATTTAAAAAATAATAAAAAGGGCTAGGGATGTAGTTTGGTGTGAAGGCTTTGGGTTCAAGCCCCACTACTCTTTCATCCCCCTCTAGCTACTGGAAAGGATCTTGTAAAATGTCTAAGATTTTGATAATATTGACATCCTCTTATTATTGCTCTATAATTTAGGCCTTTTGTTTTTGTTGTTTCTTAATGTTTTAAAGATCTTGGTGATAATCGAAATTGGCTAATTATGCTCTGCTCATGACCAATTTGTACTAGATTAAAGACGAGGCTCTTTCTGAAGAAGAGGAATGCTTTTCTCACGAAAAACATGATGATGTAGAGGAGGATGTGGGTGAGTATAGAACCAGCAAGCAAGGCAAGAAGGCGAGGCAGGTTCAGATGTGTGTTTTAAACTTGAGTAATCTGGTTATTGAGCAACCAGCACTGTCCAGTAGACTGATCATTGGATGTTTTGTCTCTCACTGCCCAAGTTAGGACATTCTGTGTGGAATCTCCTTTCTGCTGTTTAACAGCATCCTGGGTATATTTCACATCTTTCTGATGATGTTCATGTGTAACAAGAATGACTTTCATGGGCGTCACCTAGCTCTGCTTAATAAAATGGTAGGGCAGTAATGACAACAATATTGCAAAGTGATGGTACTGGTATTTTCTCAGTGTTCTAAACTGGAAGCTGAAGCTTCTTTTGGTGTCTCTTTCTGAAACACCAGATAGCCTTCCTCTTTGAAGCCCCACGCCCCACACAATACACCCCTACCCTGCTTGTTCCTTTACTCTGTAAGTGTCAGCTCACACGTTGGGCACCTGTGGGCACAGCAGGCCTACCTGGACTTGACTCTGGCCATAGCGACCTGGCCTGGAGTGTGAGGACTGTGGAGGTCCACAGGCTGCTGCTAGGGAGTTCTCTAGGTGGTAACTGGCACACCAGGGGAACCAGATTATTTCAGGATCTAAGCTGATGAAGTGAAGGAAGTTTTAAAATTGTTATCACATGCAGTAGTAAGGCCGTTTCTTCCAGTGTGGATAAGAACCATTTGAGTTGGATTCTAACAAGGAAGGAGACAGTTTAGGAAAGGAAGAAAACCTCAAAGTGTGAAAAGAAAACTAACTGCGAGAGCCATTTGGTTCCTGTAGGAAACAACTATTGCCTCCTTTTTGTTATATCCTCTTTCTTCCCACCTCCATTTTCTTCCCAAATCAAGTTTCTGTAAGGAAACCTTAGCATATACCCTTTCAGTTCAAATGTGTTTCAGATTTTCAGAATAGAAAACCGTCCTTAAATGTAGGTACTGTTTTATTTGTACAAAACCAGTAGAAGCTGAGAAGCAGAAAATGGACAGTGGGAGAATGCTGATTCTAGAACCCACAAAGGCTACATTTGTATATGTGAGAATGAAATGGAGAGCTGCTCCTGGATTGGCCCAAATTGGCCTAAGTTCCCTGCCCACAGGCCCACAGCCTGGGGCTAAGCAGAGCGCTGGGCTCCTGGGGGCCCTGCCTTCCTTGCTCAGCTGATTGAATGGTAGACCCCGACCAACCAATGACCTATGACTGATGCCTCTGCTCCATGCAATCATCTGGGGCTGGGTATGTAGCTCAGTGGAACAGCACTTGCCTCACACACACCCTGGGTTTGACCCAAGCACTATGAAACAAGTAAACAACAACAACAAAAATCCTAAAAAAAAAAAAAAAAAAGAATGGATCAATTTGATCTTCTCAGGGGAACATGAACTAAAGCAGCCTTGAAGTTGCAAGATGGTAGCATGTGCAGGAGCTGAAAACTTAAGGAAAGATAAAATGTAGCCAAAGCAAAGTAGCTGCTGGAGCTGACAGCAGTAGGAGGCTGAGGATCAGGAAAGATGGGTAGGAAGGAATGAGGGTGCTGGGCCTCTGCTGCCTCTGCTCCAGCACCTCCACCTGCCCAGCTATAGGCCAACTATTCAGTTGCTTCTGGGCTTCTGTTCCAAAGTCTTTCAGCACTTTCTCTGCCATGTGTTCCCTCACCCTGGGTTTGCTGAGGCAGGTTCTTCCCCTCAAAGCCAGACTGAGGTTGAGTTCCAGGGCCAGCCTTATACTTTCCTGAAGTCTAGGTCTGCAGGGGCACAGCCAAGAAGCCTGAGGGAATGCGGGAGCTATACCTACTCCTGCCACGTGGTGTGTGCAGCCTTGGCAGAGCCTGTGCTGTCTCTGCCAGGGCCCTCCCAACAGCCTCCAAGACCACCGCCTAATAGCACCTCTGCTGCATATTTCAGCATCATCAAAGACCTGTACTCTGGCCATCATTAAACCAGATGCAGTGGTCCATGGAAAGACTGATGAGATTATTATGAAGGTAAGAGAGGTAGCACTTACCTACATGACTGTCCTCATGTCCTTTCTGGTGGATACACAGAGGTGGGTTATCAGGCAGCAGCGTCCTGGGGGGAAAAGAAGGCACAGAAGGCATCTAAGGAGTTGTAACTCAATTCCACTCAAGTAAATGAAGATAGTCTGATTGGGACAGTTACTCTGAGGGCTCCCATGTATTTTATGCCTTATTTTTTTTTTAACCTTTCAATTAAGTTAAATGTAAATTTGGGCTTGATTTCAAACCACTTTTGAAATACTTATTACATATTCTACAGATCCAGGAAGCTGGGTTTGACATTCTAACACATGAAGAGAGAACTATGACAGAGGCAGAAATGCGACTTTTCTATCAACACAGAGCTGGAGAGGTCTGTTCATCTGCTTCTAACCATTAAACACTTGTCTCTTTCTGTCCTCCAATATCATACTAATAGACTGACAGTAGTTTGGGAAAAGCTAGATTATTATGAAGAACAAGAATATGGATAGCAAGTGGATCCTGAATTTGCTCTCAGAATGATTATAGCCTGTATCAAGTAAAAATTTAATGCTTGCAGAGAAAGATTTTGACTTCAATGAAATGATGGCTATAAACCCAGCTCAGGAGGCTGAAGCAGCAGGACAATAACATTGTGACTAGACTGGGCAACTTAGTGAGACCCTCTCTGACTCAAATGAAAAATGAAAGGGGGCACTGAAGATGTAAAGCAGAGATAAAGCACTTTCCTGGCCTGTGTGAAGCCTTTTGTTCAATCTCCAACACCTGCACCCCCGTCGAAGTCTCAGCTATATCCCACTTTTGGCTATCCACTGTTCATCCATGATTTCCACATATATGGTCTTTTAAATGCTTCTGCATAATCTCTTATAATTATCCTATGTCCAATCCAACTGAGTCCACTTTAAAATCCCACCTTTTGGGGTTCTCAGAGTGTGGTCACCACCAGCCCTACCCAGGACTGTCCACAGCAGGCAGAGATGGCCAGACAGTGGCTGTCTCCCGTGGCATGCTGGTGGGTGGCCAGGCTGCTTACTGGCTTTCTTCCTTCCTGTGGGTAGGATGGGTTCCCTGACGCTCTGTAGGCCTCCCTGGCTCCTACTTAAGCTCACCCTCTTCCCTCCCTGTGACTAGGAGGTCTTTGGAAAGCTGGTACATCACATGTGCAGTGGGCCGAGCCACCTCTTGATTCTCACCAGAGCAGAGGACACCGAGGAAGTGGTCACTGCCTGGCGAGACCTCATGGGACCCTGTGACCCCAATGTGGCTAGGCGGGAACAGCCTGAAAGGTACTCTTACCATCTGTGGTCCTTCCATTCATTTGAAAAGCTGTACCCCACTGGCACTGGGCAGAGAGCTGTGGATAACACAAAGCTCACTGATGGCCAGGAGGTGCCAACACCCTCCTGCTCTGATCCTGGTGCCCAGCATGTCAAGCACCTCCTGGGAATGGGATCTTCCCTCCTCTACCTTCTTATGGAGGCTGCTGCTCAATTCAGTCCTCATGATGTATATCTTAGCCAGAAGAGTCCCAGAATATATCTTCCAGAGCCTTACTCAGGGCTGTCAAGTAACAGCCTGGAGGTGGCCAGTAATCTGCATTGTGGACACAGCTCCCCACCCATCCTCCGGGGGTATCTTGAGGCCCTCTGGAGTTGGAGCACAATGGTCATCATACTACACCAGTCTGGTGTGGTCTCCTTGGCTCTGTGATGAGTTGCTTGGGTGTCACCGATGCCAAACCAATGGACCTTGGTGTTTGACACTGTGAGATCCAGATGACAGGAAAGGACTCATTGAGGCCCAGGAATTGCAGTTATACCTTACAAGATGCCAAGAGCATTTGTGTGTGAGGCAGTTGGGTTAGAAAAAGAGGCTGGGATAGGCAGTGAGAACAGTGCTTGAAATACAGAAGTCCTTGGAGCTGGCCCTGAACAGTAGCACTGGCAAAATGGCAGCGTCTGTGCTAACATCTTACTCATGTGTGTTTGAATGGGAATGGCTCTCTCTCCTTCATAGCTCCACACAAGCAGTGAGATCGTGTGTGTAAAACACTGGGCCAGCAGTGTGCCTCTTATTATCAGCTATTGCTGCATCTCCACCATTCTTGGTAGCTCTACAAAGAAGCAATTTCACAGAAATAGAGGGTGCATGCTGATTGGTAGATGAAGTCATGTTGCCAGAAGCAAAACCTTTCTTTACAAAGGAAACAATTATTTCTTTTACTTTTCACCAATGTTCCCAGTCTTCGGGCTCAGTATGGCACAGAAATGCCCTTTAATGCTGTCCATGGAAGCCGAGACAGAGAAGATGCTGACAGAGAACTGGCATTGCTTTTCCCCAGTTTTAAGTTTTCAGATGAAAACACGGAAGCCTTTCAGGGTAAGTTCTCAAGGCAGATTTATTAAATTGGAAGTGAAAAGGAATTTGTGACTATGTGCTTAAGTATGTATTTGGTTACTATTAATTCAATCTAATAAAGTCCTGTTCTGAAAATATGGGTCATCAAGTAACTTTAGTATTAAACTACTTGTTTTCATAGAGCAGTAATATTGTTTCTCAATACCTTATTACAATTTTTTGCTACTTATTTTTGAGTCATATTTTCATTGAAAAGGCACTTTGCATTTTCATGTGGAAACCACTGGGAAAATGTATATAATTTTCTTTTTTTGGGTACTGGCAATCAAACTCAGGGCCTTATGTTGTCGGGCAGATGCTGTGTTGCTTAGCTAAATCCCTGGCTCTATGTAACTTTCTGAAGCCTGCTTCAAGGCCAAGTGGCTCCTTCCTGTCCTCCATGCTCTGCCTACCCGTGGTAGAGTCCCCAGGGCTTGAAGAGCAGGGATTGCCCAGTAGGCCCTGTCCTGGAGCCCAGGCTGGCTTGGGTGATCAGAGCCCAGGACCTTCTCCTTCGTGGGGGGCACTCACAGCCTTCAGAAAGGTGCACCTCACCCATCAGCACCTCTAAATCTGGGTGAGAACCCAAGGGATCCAGAGCACACATGACAGCTCAGTGCCTAAGAAGGGGAAGGACTGTGCCATTCCTGCTGCTGAGGTATGTGTCTATACCTTGAGATTGAGGCGAGGTTGAAAGGCTGGAGGATGAGATGAGCATCCTAGGAAAAACTAAAGCATGTGCAGTTTGGACTTTTGGGAGGAACACCACTGCGGAAGTGGTTATGACCTGTGTGTTTGGTTGGGCCCTAACCAATGTGTTCCATAAATGTTTGGTATGTTCATGGTCTTAAGATCTAAAGACCAACCTTGTCTGAATGAGGTGGACAGAGGGCAAGATAAGGCAGGCAAGAAGCTGGCTTGTGCTGCCCCCTGTTGAATCCTTCCTGTGGCTCTGGGAGGTAATTTTTCCCAAGGCCAGCTGAAGAAGCAGCTGAGTGCACCAGAGCTTAGGGAGTCAGGAAGTCCTAGGAAGTAAGGTGCAAGGGACCCAGGTTGAGTCCAGTGCACATCATTCCTCAGTCAGCCCTGCCAGGGCCAACTCTCCTCCATCTGCACTCATGTGCATTTCCTTTGTGCCCAGGGACACAGAAGGCACACTGGTGTAACTCTAGGCCAAGTTAGGGGCAGCAGGAGGGTGAACTAGCCAGGAAACACTAGTGAGAGTCAGGTGAGCTGTAGTCTCTTTGGACTCAGATAGTTTAGCAAGTGAAGTGAAACTGTGAGCCCAGATGGTACCTCAGGAACGAGTGCCCATGTGGCCTCTGGCAAGCACTGCTTTGAAGTGGCTCCACTGGGGTTTTGATGTGTCATACCTTGATTGGGGTGCAGATGTACTTCCACTTACCTAGCATGGTTCCTGCCAAGGAAAAGGCCCTGAGGGTGGGGGCTCAAGCTTCATAGACACATGGTCCTGAGGAATCCTGGCTCTACTATTCAGCTGAATACCTTCTGGAAAGTTACTTACCCTCTCTGTGCCTCAGTTTCCTCATCTGTGAAATGGAAATAACCCTAAACTAGTAGGTCCATCTTCCTCACAGATCTGTCGTGAAGATAAAAGAGAGGATGTAAAGCCCATAAGCTGGTAGCACCTGTGCTGCATAAATGTCTTCCATTCTTCTAGTCTTTATCCCTAATAGTCCTGTCCCTCCTAGCCTGCCCCCTAGCTGGGTCCTCGGTGATACAGTTAGCTCTTGCTTTCCCTGCTTCTCTGTGGACAGTGGATGGGCCTGGAGGACTGGCTGCTGCTGTTTCAGAAGTCCTGCAGAACATCTGTCATCCCACAGGTGCCGAGGCTGAAGGTGCGCTGCTGAGGATGTGAGCGGAGATGCTGTACTGTTCTGAGCACAGTACCCAAGGAAGGGCACAAGGCTGTGACACGCAATGTCCAAGCACTCGTGTCTGCATGGAAGGAACTTCACAATAAGAACTTTTTGTGCACCAATGCCTCCTTGGTTTAGTGGCCTTTGTGGACAATGAAAATAATAGTACTTTCTTGCCTTATTAAACAGTACATAGAACATAAAACTTTTTTTGGGATTTTACCAAATACGCCTGAGTTACTGTACTGTACTATGCTGAGACATGGCATCACCTTAGGGGATACTGAGTCACACAGGGCAGAGCCTTCCCAACAGTAAACCTACTCAATAAACCTATTGATAAACAATTTTAAATGCTAACTTGCTAACTATGAACTCAGGTTCAATGAGGTGGGCTGCGACATTGCTAGCACACTGCTGTGGGGGCAGGTATGAACCAGCTTGCACAACAGCCACCTAACCCTGCCAGATCTGATCTGTCCATCTGTGGTTCTCCACGAATCGGGACACATTCAAAAAGCCACAGAAAGTTGTACGTGGAAGTAGGAGTCATCTAAGTTTCTTGGTATTTCCTCACTTCTTTTGCTAAGGCTTAATTTTAGACCTGAAAGCTCTGAGTGGAGCCAGGCTGTCTCCAGCTTTCACCAACTGGCTTTTGCCAGTCTTCTAAGGGACTTCCTTTGAGGGACACAGTGAACAGGAAGTCCTGGTAATACTACCATGCCCTGCCACTTCCTCTTGGCAATTTGCTCTTATTGTAAGGTCACCAAGCCTTTGTATACCCTATTCTGAGGAAAAGGCTGAGTTCTTCCACACTATGAACGAAATGTCAATAATCCCTCATGTGCTAGTTTTCTCTAGAGCATACTCCTAGGGCCTGAAGTTCCTTAAATGGGCAGTGGGCCCCAGAAGACAGCGTTATGTTTTCTGGCCCAAGGCAGTGGGTAGGCCCTACCATTTAAGGCAACTGTTATTTTTTGTGACTTCTGTCACCTCTAGATGGAGATGTCATGCCCACAGTCCTTTGTAAAGGATCTGCCCAGGGTCCTTTGTAAAAGTGTGCTCAGCAGAGCTGTAGGGAAGCAGGACCCACGGTTCTGGAACCACAGGCCCACAGCTCACTGTGAGCTTCCCTTGTGTGTAGGCTCAAGAGGTGGACTTGATCTGGCAACTGACTTCGAGGAGCAGAACAGTGCTACACTCAGGCTTCCACACCACAGGTAGCTCTGAATGAGCTGGGGTGTGTGTGTGGGGTTGTTTGTGTTCTGTGGACTAGAATCACCCCAGAAGCCAGGAAGCAAAGGATCTTCCATCATGGTGAGATGAGATGGAGTGATGGAACCTCTAAAAGCAGATGAGCTAAGCTGAGGGTTCAATGCATTTTTGTCATTCATGAATCATTGAACCTTCCCAGAAATAGCTACGAGGGCCAGGGCTGGGCAGGGTAAAGCTCAAGAGGCACTGGGTGACAGGGCCAGAGAGAGGGAGGAGTGGTGACACACACACACACCCTTCCATTACTCAGGCTGCTCAGGGGTGCTGTGGCATCTCCCAAAGGTTAATGGCATATGAAGTGGAGGGCTGGGTGAGAACTCCTGAGAGGGGTTTAAGGCCTGCTCACTCTGAGGACAGTACTTCTGGTGGAAGCCTGGACCCAGCTTCTCACAATGGAAGCTACTTTGGGATGGGCCTATCTGAACAGTGAGGGCTGCCAGCTCCTCAGTATGGTGCCTGATGGAAGGAGGCCAGGACGCCCCACAAGGACGTGTGGCTCCACTCCAAGGGCTGGCTGTGGCCCTGCCTCAGTAAGATGGTCAATGGCCTGGCAAAGCCAAAGCCAGCCTTTGCTGGCAAAGCCAGAGGGAGGAAAGGTAGCCTGGCAGACAACGCCATAGGCCTTGAAGGAGGGGCTGGTTCCCTTGGCTTTCTTTAGCTAAGTCCTAAACCAAAAGTTCCATCACATGAAAAACAAACACATGCCCCTCTGCTCAGTACTCAGGGAAGGTCAGAGCAAAGGGCAGGATGGGACAGCACCAGTCTCCATCCCAGGTGGCAAAGTGCCTCAACCCTTTCCTGCTAACCCTCCCTGAGGACCTGGGTGAGAGAGTGCCTCTTTCTTTTTCTCACTCAGTTCTCAGTTCCAGGTTTTCCTTCTGGTAATTATGAAAATAGGGCAAACCTGGCCTTCCTATCTTCTCAGGTTCCCTCAGAATTCCCTGCCACTACAACTCCCTTCCTTACAAGCCATCTCACTACCCTCTCTCCTGTGCTTTGGGGCAGGTACCCTTGGGTTTCTGTTTCCAGTGAGGGCTTGAGTTGGGAAGCGCTGTGCACATCTCAAAGACAGAGCAAAGGCAGTATACAGTAATCGACTGCATGTGTGTCCTGGCAAGAGGGCTGGCCACCTGAGTCCAGTGGGTGGTGGTTGTAGAGGTGTGGCATAGGTAAGAAGAGGATGAGGCAGACAACACTGCAGGGCAATGGGGCTGTGTCTTGGTGGTTGGAAGTGGCCACTGAGCAAAGGCCTGCTGTCTTTAGGAGGCCAAGGAGGATGGGGTCTTCAACTGGGGCACCTGCTTCTGAAGCCCTAACTGCCCCAAGGCATACTGGATTCCAGTCAGAAGTGCAAAGCCACTCTTCAATCCTTTGGGCACAAAGAAACACAGGTTCCAGAAGACAGTACACACTATCTTCTAATATTTCCTAATATTCCAGGCATTTGGAAAACAGACTCCTTTTTAGAAGTTGCCATGATTTTTCTTGGCTTTTATTAGCATGTGTTAAAATCATATTATCCAAACACTAAAAGAAGAACATGTACTGTTCTGAATAAAGTGCTTAAGGAAAAATGCAACTTATTAAACTGGACATTCTTTTCTAGTTCATAAATTTTGGGTTACAATCAGGGCACAAAAGGAGAAACAGAATGCAGTAGTAGAGAGCAAGAAGCTTAGTTGAGAACCTGGGCAGTAGACACAAGACCATGACCCCTGCTTCCCACCTCCTTGCGACCGAGCACTGCACCTGTGTAAGCAGCAAACAGCTTTGTTTTAATAAATACATTTCCCTTCATTCATTCAAATCCAAAATTAATTATCATAAAGCACTTTTTATTTGCCTGTTTTTTTTTTTTGTTGTTGTTGCAGGCAAGATTCATCCAGAGTTGGAAGTGTGAATATGCTACTTCATTGGGTCTTAAGCTTTCTAATACTATTTGTGTTCAAGATTGTCTCAGCATTCAGTATTGGTTTCCTTATATTTACCTGGTACTTTTTAGTATCAACACTAGAGTGTGTTGTGCTACAAATGTCAACTGAGAATATTTTTTCATTACTAGAAATAACAATGAGTGGGCCTAAGTAAGGCTTTATTCCCAATATATTAGGTTCTCTTGAAACTTTCGCTCACATTAGCATTCTGCTATGTGCATAAAACCCATGTTCCTGTTACAATAGATTTTAAAATATGCAAAGTTCTGAAAAAAAATGATGTGGAAATTTCTGTGTTTGAATCTTGGGTGGTCATTTTGAGAAAAAGAAACACTGCATTAAGTGTATTTTAAAAACATCATTTGCAATCAGTCAGATTTAAATCTCCTGAGGAAAGTGCAGGATGGTGATTGGGAGGCTGCAATGTGAACAACCCATCAGGAGTGGGCTGGTGGGCAGGCGTGGGGCCCTCAGTCACAACACACTCACCGCAAGCTCTGGATCAAAGGCCTCACATCCTGGCCTTGATGCCTCTGATCTTCTAGCAGAGGGAAAAGGAAGCTGGTTCTACCTTTAAATAGTCAAGAGCAAACTGTTGAGTTCACCAGGAAGCTGCCCAAGAAGCCAGAGTAGATGGTAAGGGTGGTAGAAGGGCTAAGCAGTATGCACTATAAAAAGAAGTCATCTTCAGTCATCCTGGGGAGATTCCTTCCTCTGAGCTTGAGTCATTTTAGCTTCATGCAGGAAAAGAGCTTGGATCTTATTTGACAAAAGCACACCATCTAGCATTCCTGAGCAATTAGTATAAAATTTGCTGAGATAAGCTAAGAGAAAGACAGCTTTCTAAACTACCTCGTGTCCTTGCTTCTTTCCACAGATGTGTCTGTAGAACACTCTAGTTTCACAGTGATATGCTGTTTCAGGAAGCACAAAGTGATCTGACTTTGTTTCCAGGAAGTGACAACCTCCATTTAGTTTGAGCATAAAGTTCCACGCCTAAATTTTGCCAGATGCTGCCACACCAATGCCAGGATTTAGGACAGCGCTTGGTCCACAGTTCCTGTCAGGGTGGCCTATTAATCATGGCTGGGCTTGCACTATCAGTAGTTAGTTAAGTTTCCCTTTGATGTTTTACAAAAACTATAGTGAGTCTGTCACCTCATTTCACTCCACTCCACCCTGTTCTTCTGACTTGGAAGCCTGAAAACGTATTAAAATAGGCTGAGAAAAGGCTCTGTACCTGCTAATATTGATGGCAGTAAGAGGCTAGCAGTGAGATGCTAGCTTACTACTTTGCACAGCACCATGTATAGTGCCTGTTATTCAGGCCAACTATAGCCAACTTTTTCTTTTTTTGTTTTTGTTTTTATAAAGAAAATCTATGTAAGTTGAGGTTCAGAAGTGCATATATATTTTTTTACTTACAAATATTCATCTGACCAAAATTCAACATAACCTTTATGGAACACTAAACAATTGTTTTGTTTTTAAAATAACATTTCATTCAAACTGTATATAATTCAGTAAAGTTTTTATACAGCAAGCAATGCTTAAACCCTGGAAAATCTGTAGAAAAGAGATTTTCACACAAAATAAGAAAAGAAAAATCTGAGGTATCCCTCAACCACACATTCACTCATTTGACTCACATGATCACACTCACACACACATACACATTCATTCATTCTCACTCACAAAGTGGCTGCAGCATAGGCAAAAAATTGTAGGTCCAAAGGAAAATAATTGATTGTTCTAATAAAGAGTCCAGGTAGCTCAGAAAAAAAAAACAAAACAAAATGCAGTCCTCTGAGGAAATTACTACCTCAAAAAATGTTCTCAAGATGAATGAGATCTAAGCCTACTAAATTGCTTTTGCAAAACAGCTCCCTGCAGTCCAAGGTGACTTGTGCAAATAGAAGGAATCAAATGAGGCTAGTTCCTGTACTTCCTTAAACAAGGACGTGGGGTGCTCGCATGTGCCCAGGCTTGCTCCCATCATGCCAGGTACTGTTGCAGTGCCGTCTTTGCCCTGAAATCATGAAATCACAAAGCTCCTGTTAGCCATCAGCTCAGAAATGTAACTGAAGGAAAAAAAAAAAATCTGTGGCTCAATGATAGCAGTTGATGGGTCTTAAGAAGGCAGATTCCTCAGAGGAGATGGGGATGAGCCTAGTTGGGCACCTTAAGGGTAGAGGGCTTCCGGCAGACCCTGGCTACATTCTTCTCCCTGTGCTTCTCTTGGACAGCTGTCCTTACCCTTAAACCTGCTGTAACTTGGTAACAATCTGTATTCTATGCTTATTCTTCCTTCATCACTGGCATATACTTGTGATGGATCTGAAAGTCCTTGTTTCCTCTTCCTGCCAAGGAGGACTTATTTGTGATGCACAACAGTAGGGGAGGACAATTAGGGCTCTGGGTGCTAAGAAGCAGAGAAATCTGACTGAGAAAAAGTGTTACATGGTAAAAGAAGGTACAAGGAAGGAGCCAAGAGCCCATGGGATGAGGCTGTGTGTCACGGTTCAAATGCCTCAGATCTGTGCAAGGTTAAAAGTTCCTTTTGTTCTGTTCACCACCCCTGACCTCAAGGATCAATGTGGGACATGGATCGTAAGTAGAAAAAAAGATAACTGGGTGAAGAAGAAAGGATGCAATGTGACCAGTGCCTCAACCTACCCAAACCTTGTAAGAGTGACCTCCTTTGGGCTGGTCCTAAGAATGCAATGGTGGAATTATCAAGTTGATGTTAGCAATGGTCTGCCTTTCTGGGTTACAGAGAGAAAAGATTAAAAGTTTCAGTTACTATCAGTGATGAAAATAGTACCAAGTACACTGAGAAGCTGGATTCAAGTGTGGTTTCTATAATGAAGAAAATGGACTTAATTTACAGTTTTTAAAGTGGTATATTAAGGAGTTTTCCAATTATGAAAGACTCTATAAAAATGAAGATGTAGTTAATCCAAACCATCTGAACAGAAAGTGCTACATATGGAAAAGTGAGGTTCTATAAGGACATTTTCAGAAAGATTATCAATGATAGCATAGGTACTTTTTTTTTTTTTTTTTTTTTTTTGGTATTGGAGATTGAACTCAGGACCCTGTGCTTGCCAGGCAGGCACTTATGCCACTGAGCTATCTCTCCCATCCTCTTAATGACCATCTACTTGCTGCCTCTTATCCATGAAAAAGCTAGGAAGAGCAGTTGTGTTGGAGGGAGGAACCCAAACCCCTGCAGACCAGAGGCCCTGTGAGCCTACGATGGAGAACACTTGTTAGTAATAGCTCAACTGTACATGCTTGAAAGTCAAAGGATCATAAAGACTTAAAGACAAAAGGAACCTGAGACACGTCTGATTAGACATCATAATAAAATGTTACCTAAGTGTCTTCACTGAAATCCTGTATTACTGTTTGAAACTTCCATTCAAATTTCTTCCAGATCCTACTCAGTGGTTGATTATATGATTACTATTTGATTATTGGGGGCTTAGAAACTATACCCCTATATTTTTCTGATAGGTGGTTTTGGAAACAAGATTACCTTTTCTTAGATGGTCTTAATGCTGGATAGTTCTCATCTTGATTGTCTTCCCTCTCTTTTTCTTTTCTTTTCTCCTGTACCTACCCCACTTAAGGCTGGTGAGGCATTTCTTTTAGCATTCTAGATCACCTCACGAACTATTTTAAGTAGAACTGTTTTCAGAGTTCTACTGAAGTTCTAAAGAAGCATCAGAGAAAACCTCCAGTGAATGACATGGCTCTCAACCAGAAGTGGGCTGACAGAGCCTATCATCTAAGCCAGCAGCTGCAGGGGACAAGTTAGAGGGTCCAACCCTCAAGTGTAAGTTTAAATCCTCTGCAGATGGCCTTCATTTGCCAGATATCACACACTCATCTGACCAACAGCCTAGGGCTCCAGTTATTAAAGAACTTGTCTTCTGACTTATAGGACAGCAAATTTCAGGGAAACTGAAGACCATCCTGCTCTGTGTGCCTCAGAAAGTATGTAATAGCTGTTCATTTGAGGAACAGTTATAAGCACCTCCTCCTTTCAGCAGAGAAGACAGAACAAGCTGACAGCTGAGACACAATGTGGTGTATTCTGCGGGTGCAATGGGAACATGGAGGGTTTCTAGCATAGCCTGTGTGGAGAGGAAGCAGGTCAAGCAAGGCTTTTGCAAGAAGTGACAGACTGATCTGAGACTTGAAGGATGAATGGTCATTGTCTTCCCATTTTCTTTCCTTGCTTTCAGGACACTTATGTGCCTAGGTCTCTTCTGATGCCACTGGTTGCTCCTGCCTTTTGCTGATCTTTTTCATCTTTCCCTACATGTGGGAGGGCCCCAGATCTAGCACTCCTTTTCCTTTCACTCTTTTTTTTTTTGTATTTAGTACAGGGTCTTGAGGGTCTCACTGCACAGATCAGATTTGTAGTGATCCTCCTGATTTCAGCCTCCCAAGCGCTGGGATTACAGGTGCACACCACCACACCCAGTCTCAGTCACCCTCTTAGGACACCCCAGGAGTGGGACCAACACAGCACTTCCTGAGCCTGCTTAAGCAAGCGCTTTAGTTTGCTGAACTATCTGGACAGCCCTCCTTTCATTCTTGCTCTTGCCTGGTGACTTGGGCAAACTTCAATGCTTAAAATACTTTCCAAATGTGTATCTCTCCCCCAACTCTCCCCTGAATCCAACGGATCTAACAAAATTGGCACATACAAGAAAGAACTGTCAACTGTCCCTACTCTTCCTTTGTTCGTCATCATTTTGGTGAACTGCAACATTCTCAACTCAGTTACTTGGGATAAAACTTAGGCATTTTCCTTCCCTCTCTCTCTTTTTTTTTAACATCCTACATTGAGTCCCTGAGGAAATTTATCAGTTCTATCTTGAGGTTAAATTCTGACTTTCAGGCCGGCCAGATAGTTCAGTGGATTAAAGTGCCTGCTTAGGCAGACACAGGGAGCAGGGGCTGGGGTTCGATCCCCAGCTTGCTATGCCGGCCCCACCCCTGGGGAATGCTGAGATGGTGATTGAGACTGGGTGTGGTAGTGCATGCCTGTAATCCCAGTGCTTGGGAGGCTGAAAACAGGAGGATCACTACAAGTCTGAGCTGTGTAATAAGACCCTGTACTAAATAAATTAAAAATAAATAAATTCTGAATTTCATTCTTCTGGGCCTGGAGATGGCTCAGTAGGACAAGCGCTTGACTGAATTTCATTCTTCTTCAGTACTTCCACCAGGGCCACCCTCATCTTTACCTATGTTACTACATGCCTTTTAACTGGTTTCCCTGCCTCCCTTACTGCTCTACTATAGATGATTCTAGAAAGCCACCAAAGTGATTTTTTTAAAAGTTCAAATCAGATAACGCCTCCTTTGCTCAATATCTCTCTAGTGACTTCCTATTAAACTCTGACTAAAGGCTCAAGTTGTTAGCACTACAGCCTACCAGGTTCTTCATGTTCTGGCTCCTTCACCTATGATTATGTGCTTCCTCATTATTTTTCTCAGGCCTCACTGCCTTTCTTGTATAGGTCTTTTCTCTAGGCATACTGAGTTCACTTCTGCCTCAAGGTTTTTGAATTTACTGTGTTGTCTACTTGGAATATTCTTCATGCAAATATGTATTGTGGCTTAGATGAAGAAAAAAGGACCCATAAAAGCCTTATGTGTTAGGTGGTGGCTAGATCAAGGTAGCAGTGGATAAATCCAATGGTGAGTTCAGTAGCTAACAGTGCTCTTAGAGGTGGAGCCTGGTTAGAGGTGGGTCCCTGGGGGCATTTTCCTTCTCAGCTCCTTTCTCTCTCTGCTTCCTGGCTCACTGGGATGAGTAGTGGTCTTCTGCTCTGGCTCTTTTCATCATGCATTTTTGCCTTGGAACCTGCTGTCCATGACTACAACTGTGAGTTAATATAAAAGATTCTTCCTTAGGTTGATGTCAGGTACTGTGTCTCAGCTACTGGAAAGTGACTAAGACAGACACTGGCACAAGAAAAGTGGGTCATGGCTGTGCCTGCATTTGACACACTTTGGTTTATGGGAATTGTTTGGAAAGGTTTGGGGATGCTGTCTAACGAAGCTGTAAGCATAGCTCCACAAGTAACACTGGTCGGAGCTCAGAAGTAGGACTCCATTGGCAGCTGTACTAAAGACCACATGTATTATGCCCCACAAAAATTTGTCTTCATTTTGTCCATTTCCTGAGACTGACATTAAGGACAGTAGGCTAATTAATTTGGCACAGGAAACTTCAAAGCAACCCGACATTCAAGCTGTGTATGAGTATTGCTGGCTGCTTTTAGCCTGAGCAAATGGCACAGCCAAATAATTTGAAAAGTTTATAGTTTCATTGGAAAGGAAGCACCTGCAAAGTTGGGGACATGGGAGCATAGTTGCTAAAAATATTAGCATTAAAGAAGTCAAACAATATATCAGGACAATAGGAAAGATGGCTTGAGAGCATCTTAGAATGACCCCACCCTGCCCAGGCTCAAAGGTACACTGTAAAGATCTCATTTGGTGAGAGCCCTCTCTCCTCACAATCCACCTAAGGAATTGGTTCCCAGGGATTTATTTTACTATGTTCAGACACTCAGAGGCCTTTGCAGCTATGGCTCTAGGGCACTAACACTGCTCAAGTTGGCAGCAAACATTAGCATCATCTATGCAGTGATGGTTTTTCAAACATGCAAAATGTAATAGTTATAGGGTCAGGGAGGCTTCCACCCAGATTTCTGAAGTCCTGCAATGCCAAACAGTGTGCATTGGAGAGGGTAGTAGGTGAAGCTGTGAGAGTGAAGCCAAGAGTGCAGTGGAGAGCCTACAACAATGGTGATGCCAGGAACTTGGATCATCTGCTAAAGACAGTCATACAGAGTGAGTGTAACCAGCTCAGGAAGACATGAGAGCTGCAATGGGCACTGCCTTAGGAATGTCTGAGCCCTTTGGAATGCACATCTTTTTTTTTTTTTTTTTGGTATTTATTTATTTATTATATTCAGGACCTATTTTTTTTTTTCAGGCTATTTTTATTTTTTATTTCTTAAAGAATACAAAATAGTAAAAAAATTAGAAATGATACAAAATTTCATTGAACAAAGTACTAGGAATTCAACAATGGATGCTGTATTGCATGATGTTATCTTCAAATTAGTTGTTTAGGTTACAGATATATACTGGCAACA
>NDGN011378470.1:0-10805 GCA_002564285.1 Tympanoctomys barrerae
GAGGAGGAGGAGGAGGAGGAGGAGGAGGAGGAAGAGGAGGAGGAGGAGGAGGAGGAGGAAGAGACAGAGACACAGAGACAGATACATAGACAGGCAGAGACAGAGACAGAGACAGAGAGAACAGAGATAGACAGAAACAGGTAGAAACAGACAGAGGATTGAGAAAGTGTGCTCTCACTAGTTATCTCAAATGCCTCTCCATTCGATGCAGGATTAGGGGAACTAGGGTTTACTTAATTGGCTAGTTCCTTAGAAAATGTGAACAGGTTAGCCAAGTCTTCAAAAGTTCTTCATGTAATTAATTAGCTTAAGTTGGTGCCCTGAAACTTTCACTAGTTATTCCTGACTTTGTCTTGGGGATCCACAGAGTCTAAGCATCTTCTCCAGTCTATCCTTCTTTCTTTCTTTGATTTTCATCAGAATTAGTTGTTCTCAGCTCTTCAGGCAATCATGTCTACCCTATATTGTTACTAATTTAATGTAAGTGGATCTTACCTCCTTATCCAGACAGTCTTGCCATCTTCTTATATCTGAGTAGACTGAATCTGAACCACAGTTCATTAAGGAAGTCGATTTGGAGATGTGTGGGGAATCTTCCTGTTTGCTTAGTGCATCATGGTCGGGCCTGCTAAACCTAAGAGCTTCATGGTAGGGCTGCAGGAATCCAGCTGGCAAAGCTTATGGTGAAAACAAGGACCCTCTGGTTCTTTTTTTTTTATAACAGGAGTCAAATCATGCCTTATGCTTGCCAGGCAAGCACTGTGCCACTGAGCTATCTCCCCAACCCAACCCTCTGGTTCTAAGTCAAGTGCTGTATGGCTCCCACAGAGATCAAAGCTCTTCCCCTGCCTTAGTTGAAGCCCATCCTGAGATTACAATACAATTAAATAATTTTCAGTATTATCTTCCCGTCTGAGTGATCCAGAAGTAAACTCAAGAATGCAGATCGAGGAAACATGAAAGAAAACAGATTCCTCCAATGGCTTTCTCCTTTCCTCCCCAAGTAAAGGAAGAAAAAGGGAAGAAGAGGGAGAGAGGAGGAGAGCTCATGGACAGAACAGGTTGTGGCCAGGGTGCTGCAGCGCCACCCGGTCTCTGTGCTCACACTGGACAGCATGTGAGAAGAGAGCCCCCCGGGATGGCGGGAGGATTTGGGATCCTTGTGAGGAGGGGAAGAACTCTAGCCTGAGGTACTCTGCGGTGCTCTAGATGGAGTATCCTTAACTTGCCTATGTCTCAGTTTGTCTGTCTGTAAGATGGGGATTTCTACCTTCCATGTACAGAGGGCTGACAGAATGAAAACATCCCTATGCAAAAGTTTTTGAAGAATTAATAGCGTCAGTAAAGTAAGAAGATATGTACTTTCAGCCTTAATGGCTCAAGTAAGTATCGAGCTTCTTAGTTAAACATGTAGCTATAATATACTTTGGGAATAAAAGACAGCTGAGAGTCATGTATTCAGGCATAACATCCTTTGAGGCACTGTCCATAGGTTTGAATCTCCATCCTCTAAATAAAGATAAACCTACTCTTTTGTTTTTTATTTATTTATTTATTTTTTGGCAGAACCAGGGATTGAACTCAGACCCTTGTGCTTGCCGGGGAAGCACTTATTCTACTGAGCCATCTCCCCAGCCCCAAACCTACTCTTTTGAGCATGTATTAATTCGTTCACCTACAAATGTTTGTTAAGAGCAAATATGCTGTCATTTGCTAGAACAACTGTATGTAGTACACAGTTATCTATTGAGAACATTAAAAAATTTAATGCATAATAATTGCAGATATCTATGGGGAGCATCATGATTATTTTGCTATATAAAATGTGTCATGATCAAGCCAGGGTAATTAGCATCTTTCACCTAAGACACTATTTGTGCTGAGAGCATGCAGAATCCACTCTTCCAGCCATTTTGAAATGTACAGTATGTTACTACCACCTGTGGCAGCCCCACTGTGCTGCCGAGCGCAAGGACTTCATCTACTGTCTGACCGTAGTTAGCTATCTGACCCCCAGCGGCCCTTTTTGCCCTCTCTCCCTTCCTCTTCCTCTTTCCAGAGTCTGATAACTAGCCTACTGTTTACTTCTATAAAATCAGCTTTTTAACTATTTGAGTATGAGTGACACCATGCAGCACTTGTCTTCCTGTGCCTGGCTTATGTTTCTTACCTGAGGTCCTCAGGCTATCCGCCTTGTTGAAAGTGGCAGGGTTGTACTCTTTTTAAAAGGCTGCATAGTATTCCAGTGTTCAGCGCTTTTTCTTTTTAAGGCGAGCTCCTTGCCAACAGACTCTATATATGCCCAGCTATTCTCCTGAGGCTCAAGTTTTCTCCTGTCTAGCCAGCCTGCTGTTATTCCTTTCCAACTTGTCTGGCTAAGGTTCAGTGTGTCGCCCCTAGGCACTGGCCACTCTCCTGCCAGCACCTCACAGTTCACCCCCATTTCTGGCAGGAGAGACAGCCACAGCCCAGCACAGTTCCAGACAAGTAGCGGGCATTTAACATCTACTCAATGAATGAATGAATGAATAGGGTTATGGGTTTTGCAAGCCTTTGTTTTGAAGAACAGTCCCAAGTTCTTCCCTTACACTAGCCTACCCTCCTGCCTGCTTCCTGGTACTCCTGGTACCACAGCCTGCAATGTCATTTGTGGCTGCTGGACAGTTGTCCCTGGCCCAGGTCCCCGTGTCACTTGTTACTAAATGGGTGACTCAGGGAAGAAGATAGGAGAAGTGGATGAGAACAAGGGAACAACATCCTGAAACAGAGCTGCATTTTTCCAGTAAGAACTAGGCATTTCTTCAAAAGATGGTTCCAGCTTTGTTCCTGGCCGGAAAGCCACCTCAGGTCCTCGGAAGTGGGCCCTCATGCGGCAGAGCAACTGGCCAGGCCCAGGGGACTCCTCTCTCTCTCATGCAGTAGCTTTGATCAGCAAAGAGATGCCAGCACGGTAGCCCCTTGGAGCACAGAAGGTATTTTTGGCACTGGAAGCCGCCCGCTTTGGCAGGCTTTCTGCATGAAGTCGGCTCCCTCTGGGGTGGGGGTGAGGGGCAGCCGGCGCCGTTAGCAGGAGGGCGCAGGAGTGTGAGTGCGCACACGCGGAGTTCACTGGGTGGGGTGAGGGCTGGGCGTGGGCACGTGGTGGGAGGTGAGTGGGCCTGGCTCCTGCTTGCCAGCAGCAATGGGCCATCTCTGGTTGGTGCATCTGCTGCTGCCAGCCTTGCATCTGGCTCCCTAAGCCAAGCTCCATTGGGCCACCACCGTGACCTAGCTCTGATGTAAGATGCATGCCATCTTTCACGTATCCAATATGGGGCTTGCCACAAGGGGCCTTGTTCTCTCGTGGCTGGTCCCTTCTGTCCCCCAGGCTGCACCTCACCTTCACCCTGCAGCCACTGTCAGGCAGCCTCAGCAGTCTGAGAGGCAGCTTCTTCCACCTCCCACGTTGTTGGGAACAAAGGCATGGGCCTGACAGGGCAGACTGGAGTGTGTGGGCCAAGTCCCATGAATGGAGGCAAGAGGCTGCTGGGCTGCCAATGTGGTGGGCCTCTGCCGGGCAACAGGACCTGGCCCTGCATGCAGGCACAGGGGACCTGCTCCAGGCTTCTCAGCACCATTCATAACGATGCCACTCTCCTCTCCCCTCCCCTCACCTCTCTTCACAAATCCTACTTCCATGTGTACCCTAAACAGTAGCAAGCTTGTTACGGCTCCAAATCAAACAGGGTGGGATTTCGCTCTTTTTTTTTTTTTTTTTTTTTTTTTTTACTGAGCCTCCCACCCACAGAGCTTATATCCCTGTATCCTTCCCCCCTTTCCATAACCTCCCTCTATTCCTCCCAGTTACTCTGGGAAGAGAATGTTCTCTGTGTACCCAGACAACCACAGTCCCAGACCTACTGAAACATGGCCCTGGGGCCATTTTCAGGGCCCTGGTTTACCAGGCCAAGGGGTGCAGCTCAGGGGAGAAGGCCTGGCCGGGCTTCAGTGTGGAAGCTGGAGGCTGATGATGGCCGTGGCTCATGGTGCTCCATTACACTCTGGCTTTATGGAATGGGCCCCAGTGGAACTGCTACACAGTTGGTTGCATAACCCTTGGTCAAATCCCTTGATGCCTCAGTTTCTTCACATAGAAGGAAAAAAAGATAGCCCTGTCCTTGCATATCTTGCATGAATTCACAAAACCCGACACAATGCTAATTGAAGGCTTCTTACACTAGAAAGTATGGTACAGTGCTTGGTGAGGTCACCAGAAAGCCGAACATTCTGTGCAGCCACAAATGGACTTCCTACTGGCCAGACCTGACATCAGTCTCTTGTTTGGTTTTCTGAGGAAAACACTTGGGTGCACCAAAATATCCCTTTGCATTTGAGGTACTATAGCATCCCAGTCATGATTTAGATGATGATGATGATGATGATGATGATGATGATGATGATGATGATGATGATTATTTGCAGTACCAGGGATTGAACTCAGGATCTTGCTTTTGCCAGGCAAGTGCTTGTTCTACTGAACTATCTCCCCGACCCATGATTTAGATTTAACATGCCCTTCAAAGTCTATTCCACTCTGAAATGCAGTTTTTGCTGGGAGATTGGATCATGGGAGGTGCCTTACTCATGAGTAGATTAATTCACTAATAAGCTTATGGCTAAGTGTGCTGTTAGTAGGGAGGGCCTAGTCAGAACAGGGAGCTCACTGGAGGCCTGACCCAGAAGGATGTGCACCAGCCCCATGGGCTGAGCGCTGTCCCCTGCTGGGCCCTTCCACATGCTGTCTGTGCTTTAGAGCCAACCAGCCATGAACTGTACCCACTGGAAACTTAGCCAAATAAACCTTTTCTCTTTTAAATTGCAGAAGCTGGGTATTTTGTCCCAACTTTTAAAAGGGTGAAGCCTTGGGACTCCCACTGGAACTGTTTATAATAATCACGATGACAATTATAGCACAGGCTCCTTTGTAAGAGAAAATGACACCCCTGACCCTCAGGAGTGTGGTCAGCAAATCACCAAAACCTGCCTTCTTGATTGCAAACTGTTATGGTTTCCCTATCACCATGGAGTCTCCCCTTCTCTCTCATTCTTCCATGTCAAAATGTTATGGAGCTAGGAGACACTGGCAAGCCACTTTTCTATATGGATCCAGGGTAATGGCATTGGCCTTTGTTACCAGGCAGTGCCTGTGCCCACCCATTTCTGCCCATGCAGGGAGAAAAAAAGGGGTGGCTGAAGTGCCTTGATATCGCAGAAGCTAAAGCAGCATTGACTCTGGTGACATTGTGAAGTCATTATCCTCACTGGCTTTGCTGCCCAGCCTGGGTCAGATGACTGTTTTCATAATTCAGTGTGAGCAGGACTGCCAGGGCTTTCTAAAGGCTCACTGTCCTGTGGCCAGGCCAGCTCAGAGACCTTCCTGGGTGCTAGTAAGACTGGAAGAAATAAATCCTGTTGATCCTTTTGAGATCAGAAACTCCCAGAATCGTAGGTCACCCAGGTCCAGGATTCCTCATCTTCCTTTAGTTATCACTAAGCAGTAGTGTGCATGAGTGTTAAATGTCCTGAGTGGCCGCCCAAGGCCAGTCACACTGGTTGGCAAGCCTGTATGATTTCTAAGCCTCATGACTGTACTCTTACAGGTTGAGCATCACCAGCCCATCTTACAGATGCAGAAACTGATGATCAGAAAAGCCAAGGTCCTGTTGATCGCGTGTGATATGATGACAATGTTAGCTTGGGGTCTGACATCTATTTTCTCTACTTTTGCCTTCTTCTGAGGAGTAGAAAATCCCACAAGTCTAGGCATTCATACTCCAAAGGCCAGGGAGCAGAGTCCCAAGGCTTCACCTTCGGACAGCGCTTGCGCTGCGGCTATGAGCTCTGCAGCAGGACGGCTCCACTGTGTTCCTCTGGAGCCCTCTTGGAGCATCGAGCTAGTGAGGGTCAGGAGTGTCATTTTCTCTTACAAAGGAGCCCATGTTGTAATTGTTATCGTGATTATTATAAACAGCCATACTAATGAGCTGAGTTCTCCCCTATTTTATGGGGTATTTGTGTTTAACAATGAGAGTTGGCCCCAAGGGAAGGAGTTGCCAATATGTGCAGATCTCTGTCACTCGTGTCACTTTTGCCAGGCACAACACCACACAGGGGTCTACACCCATCTTTCAGAATAATAGGATAATTAGCTGCACCGTGTGGCATCCCTACCCCTAGAGAGGGTATGGTGGCTGGTCTCTGTGGGAAGCTTCCGGGAGCCGGGGCAGCACATCTCTGGTACCTGCCTTCTCCTTGATTGCATCCGAGCCCTGCAAACCCCAGCAGAATTGAACTCTCAGCTCCTCCTAATTAGGGGAGAACGATAGACAGGAACGCGAGCAGAAGGATTTCTTCCTGCCTGACTCCAGCTCTTTGGGGATGGACCTGCTTTTGACATCTCCTTTCTGACTGGTATCTGGAGACCTAAGAGTGCCAGGCCTTCCACGGGACCAGACCCCGTGTGATATGGACCCTGAGCAGTGGCCAGCCTGCTGCTCCACTCTGCTCCACAGCCTGGCTCCCCTCTGCCATGAGGGCAGTGCAGACTAGCAGCCCAGGAGAGTTTGGAAGCCTCAAGTCAGAGGTGGGGCTGGGCCGGGCCCTGATGGGGAGGGCTGAGCAGAGCTGGCACACAGCGCAGTCCATGTCTCATGCAAAACTAAATAACCGCCCCACTGGAGCCGACCAATTACCCTGATGACCAGGCGCAGACCACGGTCCCGTCTGAGTGCTGCACATTTGAGGCAGGGTGTGAGTGACAAGAGTCTGAAAGGAAAAACCCAGAGAGGGTACAAGTTCCTGGCAGGCAGGAGCAACCACAGCATCGCCCACATCATGAAATGATTAATAGCCCCTCCAGCATGGTTTCCATAGGCTGAGTTTTAAATTCTTGGAAAGACGGGTCTATACTTAGGGTTCCCCTGCTAGTTAGTTTAAGTCTACATTTTTTTTTTCTTGTGAAACACTTTCTTGCAGGGGATTCTGAGAGGTATAAGAGCTGAAGAGAAAGGTCAATGAGAGAAATTCTGTTTCTATCCTTCTCTTCTGGAGGCCAGTCTACTATTTTTCTCAAATAAATTCTACAAACTCAACATCAGCATGGGGAGGAAAATGGGCACTATTTCCATAAAAAATCCGAGCCCAAAGGGCTGGCCAAATAGCTCAGTGGATTAAAATGCCTGCAAACAGGCACAGGGGCAGGGAGTTCAATCCTTGGCAGGCCCTGGGATGCTGCCCCGTCCCCGGAGTACACCGAGAGAGTAATTGGTGGCACACACCTGTAATCCCAGCTCTTGGCAGGCTGTAAACACGCAGATCAGTATGAGTCTGATCTAGTAGTGAGACCCTGAACACCTTGTAGACGCTTCCCCCAAAAAACCAAACCAAACCAAACCAAACAAACAAACAAACAAAAAACCAAACCCCAACCAAACACAAAGCCTCAGCAAAACAAGGTTGAAAAGCCCCAGTCCTGGGAATTAGGATGCTTGGTTTTGGTTCCCGATTCTGCTGCTCCCTCAACATGTGGCCTGCACAAAGGCCCCCCTCTCCTTTAGCCCTATGGGTAGAATTAGGCTGGGAGCTCCCCACTCCCAAGCACAACTTCCAGCCCTGCTGTACACCTGTCATCCCGGCTCTCTCCTTAGAGAAAGGAGAAACCTTCTGTTAATGCATATGAAACTCTGGTGCCTAAAAAATGGACTGAGGACAGCAGTCCAGGGGTAAAACTGAAAAATAGGACTTTGCCTTTGAATTGTCTCAAGTTGGATGATTTCTCTTCCTGCCTGCCTTTGATAAATGCTCCTGTTCTGGGTTCTGGAGTTATGAATCTCTCTGAGTCATGGGCGGCTACATCTCCTTCGATCTGTCCCACTGATAACATTTCCCATTGTTCTGGAGTATAAGATGATCCAGCTGTGAATACGTGCCTTCCCCCCCTCCACCCCTCCCCGGCAGCCTCCCCTCTGGACAGTAGGTTTTCTAGTCTGGCACTGTTGCATCAAGTCCAGGTTCACCAGGGCCCTAGCCACTGTCCAGCGTGGGAGCCCCAGCGCCAGCTCTGGTGGCCTGGAGAAGGAGGCCGAGAGTTTATGGTCATGCTGGTCCATCACCCCCCCTGGTGGAATGACAGGGAACTTCCTGGCTTTACGGAAGAAGCCGGGCAGCCTGGCACCGTGTCCTCTTCCTTTGCAGTTGTCAGCGAGGCTAATAATTATGACTCTGTGTTAATCATGACAATGGAAGGATTGCAGGCCGTTATTTTACAATGATGGGCCCCAGTCAATGACTACTTATGACAGCAAAGGGGAAACATCAGCTCCAGGGAGCTCCCATGTAAATGGAGAGTTGAATGAGGGATCAAGAATAATGGAACGTGTATTTAGTTCCATTTTCCTTCCTAAAAGGACCCTGTCAGAGCAATTTCCCTCCAGTGCACTACACCTCTCCATTATCTCCAATCTTTTCTTGGGAGAATGAAACAAGATGGGACCCCACCCCTTCATCTCTCGGCTCTCCCTGGCCTCCCCTCTCCCCACCCCCTGTCAATCGTGCCCCTTTCTGGAGTTTGGCAAACATAGCTACCTTCTCCTGCTGTGCTTTCAGTGGAGCTGAAATGAATGTTACTATAGTTATTTTTTTCCCCTTAATCATTTATTTATTTATTTATTTATTTTTTCCAGGCAAACATTTGCAAGAGGCTCAGTGACCGATGCCCGGAATGTCCTGGTGTTTGGGTGAGCAACATGCTTTTCATTTCCTTTTTTCTTCCCTTGAATAAAAATAACGCTCCCTTGCTATAATAGCAGAGGGCTGAAGGCTGCTGTCATTCGAGGTGTTGGCCGTCTTGCCTCACCTGCCTGCCCTGAGCCGGGCTTCTCCCAGAGGCGCGCTGCTACCCTCTGTGGCAGGAAGCTCAAATCATCTCGTGGACTTCTGTCTGAGGCCCTGCAATGGTCTGCAAGGCCGCACTTGCACCTTCCCACAGCTGTCCACAGCCCAAGCAACTTTCTTCTCCCTTGAGATCCCTTCCCCAACTTGGTCTGGTGGCATTTTGTGCTCATCCAACTTGAGGATTTGTAGACTAGTTCTCATCCACTGTGCCCAGAACCCATTCTGCTGAGTTACTGTTGCTGGTCGTTACTGCTTCTTTTTTTCTAAAAGCCATTTCACGTGACTGTGGTCAAAAAGGAGCCCTCTTGCATTATTGGTGGGAATACGAACTAGTACGACCATCATGGAAATCAGTACGGAGATTGGTCAAAGAACTGAGATCAGAAATCTCGTGTGACCCAGTGAGCCCTGGCTAGACGTCTTCCTCAAAGTGCTTAATCCGTCATACTACCGCGATGCATGCGGACCAATGTTTATAGCAGCCCAAAGCACACTAGCTAAATCCTGGGAGCAGCCTGCACACCCACCAGCAGATGACTGTGCAGAGAAAATATGGTATCTGTGTGGGATGGAATGCTACTTGGCTATGAAGAATGAAAAAATGTGAAGAATGTATAGGAAAATGGGTACAAATGAAAAATATGTTGAGTGAAATAAACCAGACATACAAGCTTAAACACTGTATAGTATCTCTCATTTGAATGAGGCAATGTACAAACAAAAAGAATGATAAAGAATGGATAGAGAAGGACAAGTGGTGGATCTATTGCAATGAGGAAGTGGCCCAGGAGAGCAAGGGTGAGGGGTGAGGATGGAAGGGGCAAATGAGAGGAATAAAGATGAGCCACGTACTGGAACCTAATAACCTCCATTATCCTAAACACTAGACGCCATCACAGGAGCGCAGACAGGCAAATGATGTCAACACATATGCAAAGGAGGATCAGGGAACCAGAGGGGGAGAAGGTGAGTATGGAAGGGGAAAGGAATTTTTAAATAAAAAAAGAAACAAGCTATAACCTGTACTGGTTACTACCCCCAATATGATTCAACAATACACGAATTGGAAACACATTCTAATAAAAGAAAATAAAAAAAGCCATTTTAGTGATGGGAAAAGCGAAGATTCTTAGAGAAGTCAAGTGACTTGTAGAACACAGCCCAGTCTGGCAGAGAAGTTGCTGGAATCCAGGAGTTCTAATTTTCAGCATAGTGCCTTTCTGCTGTGCTAAGCTGCATGCTTGCTACAATCCTTCTCCCCAACCCCTGTTGTTGGTCTGTGGGCCTAACTCCCGTGATTCCTTTTTTCTCACTTTCCTCACTGGATTGAAAATTCCTCATGGCTAGAGACCAGGCCTGCAGGGCTCCATGTTTTTCCTCGGAGATGATAGCTGCATGTTGACCCCTGTAGCCACTTTCCACCCCGATGAGGATCCAGGCTGTGGAAGCTGATGACAACTCACAGAGCCTGGTTTTGGAAGTTTTTCTTGGTTCTGACCCTGGGAACCTGATTTAGGAAGGCTGAGTGCTTGTAATCTCTGTCCTCTCAAAGGCTGACGCAGGGAGCTACCAGCCCCACGTGACTGATCCGGAACCCTGATCCAGCTCTTTCTTAGACTGA
Source organism: Tympanoctomys barrerae (assembly GCA_002564285.1). NCBI lineage: Eukaryota > Metazoa > Chordata > Mammalia > Rodentia > Octodontidae > Tympanoctomys > Tympanoctomys barrerae. The sequence continues at coordinate 10,553 of NDGN011378470.1, forward strand.
GGCCAGAGACACAGAGAATAGTAGATGTAGAACACCTCCTTCAAGGACATTTGCTACAAGCTTTGGGCTTCCCTGCTACCAGCTACCATCTCTCCATGGTGGGCCCTGTGCTTAGAGAACTACTCTCTCTTCTCTGGAGGACCAGTATGCCTCCCAAAAGCCCTTGGATGGAAGACTGTGCCAAATTGCTTTGGAATTTCTTCTTCTTCTTCTTCTTCTTCTTCTTCTTCTTCTTCTTCTTCTTCTTCTTCTT
>NDGN011378506.1:0-11645 GCA_002564285.1 Tympanoctomys barrerae
TTATTTTTACATAGGACCTAGAACACTTAAGCTGCCAATTGGGTGCTGAATGGCAGAGCAACATCCCCATCTTATGCCATGAATTCATAGGGAATGGGTTCTAACAACTCAGGTTCTTTTCCATTGGGCCTCACAAAGTGCACTTCTCTGGGAGGGGCAGGCTGGCACTTCAGTTGAACCCAGGTACCTTTCACTTTGGCTTCCTTCTTTTTCTGATCATTTTCCTTGACACATTTCAGGAAGCTACCATGACTTTTTGAGTGTTTAATATGCTCAATATGCACATTAATCCTCTTGGCAAGTAAGTATCTTGCCTTTAACTTGTTTGTTTATAACAATGCCAACAGCATGCTGGGTAATGTAGACTCTTCCCGTTTTGCCATGGTAACATTTGTGAGGCCTTCCTTTTTGCACAGTACTCATTCCCTTGATGTCTACAATATCACCCTTTTTGTAGATTCGCATGTGCGTGGCCAAAGGAAGAACCCCATGTTTTCTAAAAGGCCTGGAGAACATACACCGGGATCCCCTCCTCTTGCCCTTTGTGTTATTCATTTTGCAAATTACTGGAAGATGGCGGGCCCGGCCAAAAGGTTGTATAGATTTTCAAAACTAGAAGTTAGTTTAATGACAAATAGCATCAAGGTAGATGCATGTATCTTATTTGGGTACTCCTATTTTGCATTTTCTATTTGATTGTCTTTTGTTATTGCTACCAACTTTAATTTCTTGACTCTTGCTGCTGTGGTTCAGAGGAACCCTTGAAAATAAGCTCATGGAAACTCCAGACAAAGAGCCTCTGAAGTATGGCAAATGAGCTGGATCATAACAAGACTGGTACAAAATAATGAAGATGTGAGAGCCTTGCTTTCTATTTGTGAGATGCCTGTGGGAGGAAGAATGGTGCACAACATCTCATTTAAAATGATTCTCACAAGCAGAATCAAGGTTCTGGTAAATACTGGGCTGCCTCTCTGTCTTTTTAAAAAGTCTTGCCTTGAGCCACACAAAGTGGTGTACACCTGTAAGCCTAGTAATTCAGGAGGCTGAGGCAGGAGGATCACAAATTCAAGCAGAGTGTATACAACTTAGTGGGATCCTGTCTCAAAAACAAACAAACAACAACAGCAACAAAAATAAATGAACAAACCCCACAGAAATTAGAAAGGGCCAGGCATGTAGCTCAATGTGAAAGCCCTGGGTTCAATCCTATATATTGTCATCTCTATCATGTTTTCTTTGCCTTTTTAACTTATTGATTTAAAAAAAAACAGTCATATCAGGCTGGGGAGATAGCTGGGTGGTCTAAGCACTTGCTTGGCAAGCACACGCACTTGGGTTCGATCGCTGGGCACTGCATGCTGTGCCAGCCACTGAAACCGGGCATGGTGGTGCACTCCTGTAATCCCAGTGCTGCGGAGGTTGTGTCAGGAGGATCACTATGAGTTCGAACTGTATAGTGAAATCCTGTACCAAATAAATAAATAAATAAATAAATAAATAAATAAGTCAGTCAGAAACCCATAGCGATGGTATAAAATGCAAGCAACTAATATATATGCTGCTGAAATTCCTTTCTTCCAATTTATTTACTATTACTTTCTTGTTTTGATAGAAGGCTACTGTGTAAGAGATTTTTTTAAAATTGGAGTAGAGTTGGAGGGTAATGGCCAGAAATAGAAAAGCCTCAGCAACCCTTCCCTTCCTGACTCCTTTATATTCCTGGCTGGATGTCTATCGTCCAAAGTAGTTTACAACCTACTGTATCCAAGCACACATCCTTGTGGGGCTCTCTGTACTGGGAGGAGTCACCATGAATGCCAGTCTGTGAGCGGAGGGTCTAGCACAGCAGCCTTCACACTGCTTCTTTTGCTTTGTCCTCTGCACATCTCTGAGGAGCATCAATCCTCATGTGTGCAGGCTGAAATACCAGGAGCATGAGCTGAGGCTTCTCCTGCAGGTGATTTGCTTTCTGTTGTCATTTGCCTTTGGCTTTAGTGGAAAACACTACTTTGAAAATCCTAACTGTGTGTAGAGGAATTAAGGGAAGCTGGGGAGGCAAAGTTTCATGTCCTTAGCGGGATGGTAAACTATACCCTGGCCAGTAGACTGCTCTGTGTAGCCCATTGGTGTCTGCATTGTCTACGGCCGCTTCCATGTCATCATGGCAAAGCTGAGCGGCTGTGGCAAAGGCCATCTGATCTGCAAAGCTTAACTGCCGCTAAACATTTAATGCATGAGTTTTCAAAAATAAATAGACCCAGAGCTCTGGCTAATTCCTACTGCTCTTAAGCAAGGCCTCGCTACTATAAGGAGTCCCTCACCTCAAGGCCCTTTTGTGCCTAACCTAGCCCTGTCCTTCAGGCTGGATCAGGTACCCTGATTTAGGGCTCTCATCCTTCATTTGTTTCTCTCTCTCTCTCTCTCTCTCTCTCTCTCTCATTTTATCGTGTGACCTTCAGGATTGGCTACATATCTTATAGTAAGCAAAATGAATATGCAGAGTTTTTGTTTAAAACACTAGGAATTCCAAGACAGTGATAGAATGCAGACAAAGTGATACAGGTTATACTCTGAGACCACACTCTGGCTCCCTCCCTGTCCTGTGCACTTCAGAACCTCAGTGTACAGACAATTTACATGGGATGGACTCTAGACAAACATGTTTGCAGAATGTTATTACTTAGTGCACAATTTTTATTTTATTTTATTTTATTATTATTATTTTTAGACAGGGTCTCACTATGCAGTTTGGGCTGGCCTTATGCGCTGTGTGTGTGTGTGTGTGTGTGTGTGTGTGTGTGTGTGTAACCGAGGATTGAACTCGGGCCCTTGAGCTTGCCAGGCCTTATGCTCATTTTGTAGCCCACAGGCTGATCTCAAACTCCCAGCTGTCTTCCTGTTTCAACCTCCTGAGTGCTGGGATCATAGGCACACACCACCATGCCCAGTTTTGAGGCCACATGTCTTGTAGAAAGTTATTCATTTATTTCATTTTGAAAATTCTGTTGACTTTCAAAACAGAGTGCATAAATTTTTATCTGCGTACATTTAAATGGGAAAGGTGATTATACTGCATGCTCAGTGTGTTGCATGTAGATCTTCAATATTCTTCTTTTGGTCTGCTCCTCAGACATGGTCATTTCAGTCTTCCCATCTTCACCTTTGCTGATCCTTTCTTCTGCCTGTGGGTGACCCCCTCTGCTGGCTGTTGCTCTCCTAGGTGAAACAGGCTCTTCTCCCACTGATGTAGTTGCTAGTGGTGTCTTCCCAATCTCACAGGTCATTTTTCTTCTGGGCCTATTCTGTGGGACATGGCCACTTCTGCATCATTCTCTTGACTGCTGCTGTTCATGGGCTGCCTTTTGGTTCCTCCTCTGCTCCTGCTAGAAGCTAATTCTCCTCCTTAAACAGATACTGCAAGCTGCCTAAGTGGTTCAAATTATGTGAACAGGTGAGAAAAGAGCCCCAACATCCTTCCGTTGAATTTATTAGAGAAATATCCAGGCTGTGAGTCTCATGTCTATGGCTCCCACAGTGTTTGCTGGAGCAGTGTTTGTAGCAGAGCACCCCTCGCTCATGGGGAATACATTCCAGCACACCCAGTAGGTGCCTGAAACCATGGCTAGTACTGAGCCCTGCACAGAAGATGTTTTTCTCATATTCATATATATTTATGGTAAAGATTAATGTATAGATTAGGCACAGTAATAGCCTGGAGGATGGGAAAATATAATAGAACAATTATAAGAATAAACTATAATAAGTTATATGTAGATAGCTTCTCCTTTTCTACAAATAGGGAATTTCCTGTTGAACACTTTCAAACCACAGCTGACCACAGGTCACTACAGAGAGTGAAACAGTGGGTGAAGCATCCTCCTTTTTACTCATTGTTTCCATCTCCCCACCAACTGCTATAGTTGGTTAAATATGAAGTGTCCCCAGAGACTTACATGGTTAAATCTGAAGTGTTTCCAAAGCCCAAAGTATCATAGGCTGGATCTACAGTGCAGCTGTGTTCAACAGAGGTCAAGCCTAGAGAGGCAATGGGCTCATGAGGGTGGTAACCTTCTGAAGGGCAAATTCATGGATTCATCCATTAGCTGCACAGCCTGTGGCTGGGGCCTCAGTGACGGATGTGGACCGTGGTAGTGTCACCAGGAAGGGATGTGGTTACAGGTTTTTCGCTCCCATCCTGCTTCCTGGATCTTCACAGATGAGTTACTCTGTTCCACCACACTGCCATGAGGTTCTATATCACCACAGGTCCACAGTACTGGAGCTTCCAACTGTGGACTAAACCTCTGAAACTGGGAGCCCAAGCAAGTCTCTCTTCCTTTAAGTTGTTTGTGTCAGGTATTCTGCCACCATGATAAAAAGCTAATACAACCACATGTTCACACACCTGCATGATATTCAGACACCGATTAAGGCTTGGAGACACATCTTTGGAGCACTCTGTGGCTTTTCTGCCTGCTTAAGGAGACCAAGCGCTCTTCCCTCAGAGCCTTTCCCATAAAACATTTTAGGTCTCTTGGAATAAAATTTTTGGAAGGCTACACCCAACTCATTTATCAGACAAGCTCAAAGATTTCTGCCCCAGGTCAGAACACGTTGACTACCCCTCCCTGGCCACCCAACTGCCTCAACACTATGTGCATCTAAGAACAGACTTTGTTTTCTCTTAATGTTGCTTGAACTGTATTCAGACCATCTGGGAGAATCAATGACTCATCTAGTACAGCAGAAAGCTTGTTTGTATTGCATTAACCAAACTTATTTAAAATGTTTAACGTATTCAAGGTTTCCTAATGAGTCATATTTACTCTGTGTCTGCAGTTAGGCACAAGAGAGATCTGTGTGCATACCTGTCCTGTCTTGACGGGGCACACTGGCCAGAATAATAGGGAGCATCGCAGTGTGTTTAGGTGAAGATTTGGTTCTGAGCCATCACCCACAGAGTTGTAGGGAAAGAAAGGAAGCCCAGATCGGTTGTGAGTTTTGTTTCTTGATGATAATCCACAGAGTTTACATTTAAAAAGAAAATACTTTGTATCAAAATTGAGCTTTAGCTAAACTTCTGACAAGTTTTTCAAAAAGACTTTTGAAAAAAGAAGGCTAATATTCCACCTTCAAACCAATGTTGCTGACAGTATTTACATAGCATTTATGTGAATTAAGTGCATTGTAAATATTACCTCTATAAATGCACGTGTACAGATGTCCCCTGGTAATTGTGTTCCACACTCCTAGGCAGTGTCCACCTGCTCCTTGGTGAATATACACTCCTGTTCAGAGCAGGAGGTCAGAGCATTCACAGGCATGATTATTTTCTATTAAAATATATGTGTGATTTCAAAATATGTCTGAAGGTCACCATGACTTTATTTTATCCATTAGAAATCAGAAAATTAGTTTACTATCCCTCCAATCACAACCGTCAACTAGTGATAAGACACGTAACAATTCTTGTGAGTCTCCTGGCAGTTTTAAAGCATTTAAAAACAATTTCACATTTGTTTTCGAGAAGACCTAACACCAGGACAACCTATCATTATTCAGATTAAATGACTTAATGAAGACAGTTGAGTCAATTAAATAAGCAATTGAAAAGAAGGGCAAAAGCAATATAGTGACTATTCTCCAGCCTTGGGAAGACTATTTTTGTCTATTGGTCAGTTGAAAGACACTCACCGGTCTGTGTAGCCATGCATTATTCATATACATCACTCATTATTGATAGTTAATGGTGTGTACATGGCTTGAATTTTATGGTTGGCTAACTATCCTGTCCCTATAAATAGACTCCTGATTGTCAAACCACAAGTCCTGATTTTTGTTGCAGAAGTTGCATGCTGTATGTGGGAGAACGTAGGTCTACAGAAATGGCTGGGGTCAGTGTGATGGACTAGACTAGGACACTTCTCAGAAATAAGTAGGTTGTATCAATTTTTAAAAAACATGAAACATAACTCAAAATAGTGCTTTGAAGTCTAAGCTGCAATCTGTAAAATGTCTGTTTAGGGGTTCCAGAAGCTATGCCTGGGAAAGAGATGTGGACAGTGGTGAGGAAAGCTTGGACAAGCATGGGCAGCCTTTGTGGGGCTGCCTTTATTTCTGTTTTTAGCTTGGGCCCTTTGGCAGATCCACTTCTTTGTAAAAAATCACTCTTTGGCAATTCCACAGGTAAGTGTCACAAAGAACTAAGGTGCCACAAAGAAGAAGCACAAGACAAGATGCATGAAGACCCTTGTAGACCCTTAATCTTTGTTTCTGTTGACCCACAAGTCTGCTACTGCAAGTATCTTCTGACTGCTGCCTGTAGAACCAGGGGTCAAAAGTAGATGGTGGTTTTGGGGGAGCAGGTGTGTTGGAGCTCTGCCTCTGCAAGTTGCATGTCCCGTGCTTGTTATTGAGTGAACATGTACATTTATACATAGTGCTCAGGACAAGTGGCTCTGGGGACAAGTGGGAGGAACCAGGGAGCAGCTCCCTGCAAGCATTTCCTCTGCAGTGACAGGGCCTGGGTGGTAACTCAAGGCTAATAGTGGCTGTTTTGGAGCTCTGCTACAGCCCTTGTGAGGGCAAGCAGGGACTGTGAGTCAGGAAGGGACAATACCATCACAGCAAGCCAAGAGCACTCCCAGAGTGCCAAGTGCTGATCTAAGTGCCTAACATATATTCAGCCCTGGCAGCAAACTACTAAGGAAGGTTTGTGCAGCCCTGTCTTTTGGCTCTGCATCCTTGGATTCAACCAACCATAGATAGAAATTTTTTTGAAAAAAAAATTAATCAGTACTAAAAATATAAATGCTTTCCGTTGTCATTATTCCCTAAACAGGATGGCATAACCACCATTTACAAAGCACTTGTGTTGAGTTCTATAAGTGATGTAGCAATTATATAAATTATAACAGAGGATGTACATACGTTATGTACAAATTGGGTGGCATTTAATAGAAGAGACTTGAGCATCTGGGGTCATGGGTATCCTTTTCTTTAATAATTTTATTGAGAAACAAACAGCAGTGAGACAGTTTCAAAACCAATTAGTAGGACAGTTTCAATAATTAATACATTGAATATTGTTGTCATAGTCTTTATTCAATCTGGTCTTCTAAATATATACTGCTTCTAATGACATACCAATTACGGCCATACTGTCTCTCAAGTAAATGTTTGTTTTAAAAAAGGGTAATAAATGAAAACAATAGACAAGAAAAAAAATGTCACAGGTCACAGGTATCCTGGAGGAGGAAGGCTGGCTGGCCATAGCACCTATCAGTGGCACTGTTTCCATCACCTTTATTTCATACACTATGAGGTAAAGCAGTTGCCTGAAGTGTCTCAGTGTCTGTGATTGACTTCACACCCAGCCTCTTTCCCAGAGAAGGGGGCAAAAAGCGAGGCTTTTGTGTGCTTTTCCTCACTTACTCAGGGTGCAGCTCTGTGCTTTACGTCTCCAAGCTCCCATAAGGTGCATCACAAGCCTGGCCTTCGCCTCCAAGAGGGAAGGAACGAGAAGCCAGGCTCTCTGCTGAGGGTCTGAACTGAGTTGCTGCTCCATGAAGAAGAATGTATAGAAAGATGCTCTTGAGGTAGCTAAGGTAGCCTGATATATTTTTAAAAAGAGTTGCTGATCATTACACATGGTATACATGTATTGAAATGTCACACTGAACTCTATAAACATGTGCAATTACTAAATTACTGTATGTCAGTTAAAAATATTTTTAAAAGTTCATGGGCTGAAGAGATTTAACAGCAAAACTCAGAAATTTCCAAATTTAGAAAGCCTCCAGCTTTCTTGATAAGCCTTGGAATAAATTACCTTATGAATTTTCTGTTTTCTAAAGTACAACATGTTCATTGCAAGAGAATCAGCTACATAGAAAAACATTAAGAAATGAAAATTCTCTATAATCCTACTGAGAAATAAATGGCTGCAAATTTTACTGTATATCACTTAGGTTTTTTGCTTGAGCATTTGCAAGCATATTCATATACATATACATATAGATTAGAGTTTTGGAGAAAATAGATCAAGTTCCACAAATCCTTATTGCCGATATTTTTCCCTTTGTGCTGTGTACACATTTCTCAAGTCCATAGAATTCTGAATCATGGTGTCTGATTGCTGCAACATACTTTATTGTCACAATTTACTTTAAAGTTATACTATCCATTGGCATTTAGGTTTTTTTGTTTCATTGGTACAATAGGTAAGACTGGAATGATTAAAAGTATATCTATGTAGTTCTGTATTATTTTCTTAGGATAAGATCCCAGAGATGAAATTCTTTGATAAAATAATGTTCCAGTTTTAAAGAATTTTAATATACAATGTTATTTGATATTTCTCTTCCCTGCAAATTTTTATTTTCATCAGTCTGGAAAAGCATTCATTACTCTACATTGTTACCAACAATGGATGTGTTATTGACTTTTTGCCAATGCTGTAAGTAAAGTAAAAATAAGATTTGTTATTGTAATGTATTTTCTTGCTCTCCACCTTCACAATTGGGAAGTGACTGACTGTGCCCATTTTCCTTTTTGATTATTTTATATGTTAACTTATGGACTTGGTCATAGATATCAAAGCTCTTTTCTACTTGCTGTCTTTGACTTTGTGTATAATTTTCTAACCACATGAAGAAGTTACATCTTATGCACTTAAAACTTTCCTTTTAGGTTCTGTATTTGCTCTTAAGCTCATGAAAGTCATTCTTCCCATTGAGAATATAAAAGCAATTACATATATTAATTTTACATCAAAATATTTAATAGACCTGACATTTATTTTTATTTAAGACCAATAAGCCATGCTCTCATTTTTTCTCCACTTAAGCTATGTTTTCTGATCACTGTAAATATTTAGTGCTTTTCATGGGGTTAAAAAACCCAAGATGTGGTCCATTGCAGGTGAGGACCAAGCCAGCAGCACCTGTAGCTCACAGAGGCAGAGCTGAACGCCTCTGCTGTCCACGTGGTTCTTGTCAGACTCATCATCACTGTCATCTTTTTCTAAGATCTGGAAACATTTCCTTCTTTGACCAAAGCCTTGATGTCGGCTTTGGGAACTTCATGTTCCATACAAAAATTAAATTGAAGTGTTCTTGGCACTAGTGGAGCAATAAAGGGAGCAAAAACCTTCATGCTGTGACTTACGCTCCCTGAATTTTGCTCTGTCGTCTCTGAAAAACTGGTCTGTTTTATATGTTGTAAGATACCAGACATTGCCCTCTAAACTCTTTGTTCTCAAGTAAATTCTCTTTTATTTGGACAAAGTAACCTCAAGATTGAAAGCTATTATAAAACTTAACAAGAGAGGGATAAACAGCTTGTAGCATCAGATTTTCCATAGGCCCGGAAAAAAAAAATCTTTTCTTTCTTTTTGAATCAGAACATAATGAAAAACATAGAATGTGTCATATTTTTCTTGTCTCTGTTTAAAATAGGACCTTGGTGATTAATTCTATTCTATATTTCATTTGCAAAAGTATGTATATTTACCTCTATTTGGTATTCATTTATTCAATAGATGTTTATTGAATACACATTATGTGAAAAGACTGAAGCTAACATTTAAGCTTCTGCCAAGGACTGTGTTGGGTGCGTTCGCAGATACTTCCTCACATAATCTCCTAGCTGGTGGCACGGCAGGAAGCACAGGCCCGGTGACCTGCCAACGGGCGCTCAGCAGGCTAGCGCATGGCTTGGGATTCGCACGGACAGTATCTTGCTTGGAGTCCGCAGTCCTTGGTTCTAGCCGTGACTTCTTAGGATTTGTTATTTATTTCACTTGTCATCTCATTGCTTTATTGTGGAAGGACAAGGCTGCTCTAACATCTAGTTCTTGAATTTGTGAGGATTCTTCTGTAACTGTATCTGGTACATTTCCATGACTATTTCACGTTTACTTTAGGAAACTGTATACTCTTGCTGGTACAGGGTTATATTCATTCAGTCAAGTTTGTCAATTTGGTTGTCCCAATTCTCTGTGTCCTTCCTTTTTCTACTTTTATTCTTTATCTTTTCTAACTATTAGTGTTCCTGATTTAAAATTCCTGTGCATTGAAATCACTCACAATCATTATATATTCAATTTGTTCTTGGATATATATATATATTTGTATTTATATATATACAAATATTTTATTATATATACAAAAATTTGTATACATAATATATTATATATTATACATTTCTATATTATATATAGAAATATTTGTATATATATAATTCAATTGTCTGTTTTAATGTCGACAAATATTTTTATTTTATAAATTTATTTACATATCTTGGATGGAAGTGATTGATAACAGTTTGCTTAGAATTTCCTTCAGGTCAGGAGCTGAAGGCCTACTAGGCCTAGAAGTGTCTCATAAGTATCAGTTGTCTTAAATGGGATTTCTCTCTTCTTGGAATATAAGCCATTTTTAATAGATAAATTATTATTTTGACTACAGATTTTGTCACTTAAATTCAAGTATTCTCATTGAGGGCAGACTTATTTTTGCCTCCTTCTTCTGTGGTGTTTCCTATTCTTTTACTTTGTCTCTTTCATTTCTGCTTTCTCCACCTTCAGGTAAATGAATCGATAAACTTTGCTGCATTCATTTTTAGTCCTCTGTTGGTCTATAGCCTACCAGATTATGTCTCTCCTTTTTTAATGGATACTTTTAGCATTTAAAAAAACCCTTTTATTTATTTGGTATAGGGTCTCACTACTCAGCTTGGACTCATAGTGATCCTCCTGTCTCAGCCTCCCCAGCACTGGGATTACAGACATGCACCACCACAGCCAGTACTGGGGCTGGCAAAGCACGTGCAGGGTTCCAGACTGGCATGGCCTTTGTTACATGCCAGGGATTGAACCCAGGTCCTTGCACTTACAGGCAGGCACTTAGACTGTTTAGATATCTCCCAGCCCTACCTTTACCACTTTAAGGTACATAGTTAGCAATATGGTTTATTAACAAATGGTCCATCTGCCACATGTCTATCCCTATTTTTTTATTTTAAGGAAGGGTCTACAGAGTGTTCAGGGTCTCACTACTAGATTGGACTCATAGTGATCCGCCTGTTTACAGCCTCCCAAGTGCTGGAGTTACAGGCACACGCCACCATGCCCAGTCTCAATTACTATATCAGTGCACCCTGGGGGTGGGGCTGAAACAGCAGGCCTGGGGATTGAAGCCCTGGCCCCTGTGCCTGCTTACAGGCACTTTAATCAACTGAACTATTTGCCTGGCCCTCCTTTTGTTTGTTTTTTTGAGACAAGGTCTCACTATGTAGTTCAGACTGGCTTTGAACTCACTATGTAGCCCAGCTAGCCCCAAACTTGCAGAAATCCTCTTGCCTCAGGCTTTCAGGTTCTGGGATTATAGGCATATGCCTTCACACACAGCCATATATATATATTGTTCTCATAGAGGTGACATGAACCTCCATCGGCTGGAGCAATTCATTGATTGTCACTCTGTTTTGCCAGCTTGTGTGGTGTGTGGTTGTAACCTTTGTGTTGTCTGCCTGTCTACACTCTATATCCGCAGATCCAGCCATTGATCTTTCTCTCAGCTGATTCATCCACTTTCCACTCTTCTGCCTGCCCTTCTTGCTGGTCCTTTGCCAGGGCTCCA
>NDGN011378520.1:0-24119 GCA_002564285.1 Tympanoctomys barrerae
AAAAAAAAAAAAAATGAGACTCTCATTCAATTTCAGCTGAGGCCCCCAGTAGAAGAATCATTTAGCCAGTGAGCTCTGGAGCAGGAGTTGGAACTTGATTCTGGAAAAGACAAGGTGACTTCTGTAACTCAGCTATGAGTCCTGCATTGGGCAAGTCCCACAAAGGTTACACACACACGCACACACCCCTGCCCAGACAAGCACAAGCCACAGGAACATGTCAGCAAATATTTACTAAGTAACGAAAGGGTACCAGCACTGTTCTAGACAGATGTGGCAGTCACGCTTCCCAAGAAGAGCTCACGTTCCATCTGGGCTGCAGAGCCTAAACGGGCCCAAATGCTAGAATAGGAGGAACCCAGGAACAGACTGGGGAGGGAGTGTGTCTGGGGGGTGCATCTGGATGGAGGCTTAGATGCCTACGGAAGAGGAGCAACCAAGGGAGGCCTCCAGGTAGGAAACAGTGAGTGCCAGGCTGAGACCAGCAGGAACTGGGCGTCTCCAGGTAAGACAGAACACTGGAGGAGGGACAGGAGCAGACTGAGGCTTCATTCTAGCTTTAGCCTGGAAGCTTTGCAACAGAGGCAGATTAATTTGGCCAAGTGTCACATTCTGAGGTGAGGGGCTTTGCTCTAGTTGGTAGCAGACGGAAGAGTGGAGAGGAGGATGGGGAGTTGTTATAAATGGGTGCAGAGTTTCAGCTTTGCATGATTAAGCCTTCCAGAGCTGAGTGGTAGTGGTGATGGATATCCTTCATGCTGCCAGAGGTGAATGTTTAGAAATGTTTGGGATAGTAAAGTTTAAGTATAGTTATCCTTCCAAATCTGCAAGTTCCACATCTGTTTATTCAACTGACCTTGGATGGAAAACTATTTGGGTGATAAATTTTGTCTGTACTAAATATGTAGGGGTTTTTTTTTTTCATTATTTCTAAACAATGCAGTACTATGACTACATAGTATTTCTGTTGGATTATGTATGAGTAACCTACAGATGACTTAAAGTATGTGGGAAGATGTGTGCAGGTTCTATGCAAATGCAGCTTCACTGTATAGAAGGGTCTTGAGCACCCATAGATTTGGATGCATCCACTGGGCTCTTTTCCTACAATTCTTAAAAATCTGGGGTGGGTTGGGGGAGGGGAATCCCCTTTGGCTGATGTAAAAGGGTGAAAGTTGAGCCAAAGAGGCCAAGAGACAAAGGAGATGACCTGGGCCATCCACTGGCAGCAGTCAGGAGGACCAGCCTGGTCCCTTGAACCAGCTCCACTCTGGTTAGGGGCTGCCCTGTGACTGTGAGGGAAAGGAGAAAGACTGGCAAGCAGACTGGCTTCTAGACAGCTGCCAATGTTTGTTGACTGACTAATGAATTGATTAAGTTTGGCTGTCCAGCCTTGAGCACTAAGGGGCGGGGTGTGTCCTGCAGGGCGGGAACTGAGATTAAGTTACATTAAGCAGAGCCCAGCCCCTTGCCAGGCCCAGCACTGCCCACAGCCAGGCAAAGGCACCGGAGCTGTTTCCAGCAGGTAGGCCAGAGCAAGAGGGGGCTCCAAACCGCACCCGTGTTGAAGGGAGGGCTGCTACAAGCCTGGGGTGTTCGGCACAGACCGCCAGGCTCAGCATCACACAGCAGAGGCCAGCAGAACAGAGGTCAGTGAGCAGCCCCTGCAGGTATGAGGACTGGTGGGGGTGGGGCACCTGTGACTGCCTCCGGCCCAAGAGGAAGAAAGTGGGAGGTTGTGTGACAGTCACATTCCTGTCTGTGTGCGTGAGCCCCCTCCCCAGCCCCTCCTTGCTCCCCTCCAGCAAGCACTCCCTCTCTCCAAGCTGGAAATTGAACACTGTAACGTCAGGATACCTGGTACAGGTACCCAAGGAGGAAGTAAGGCAGGGCTCACTGCAATGAAGTGGGGGCAGGCACCTGGGAATAGGAAGTGGCACTGGGAGGGCACAGGGGCCCTTCAGAGGAGAAAGAAAACAACCCAACAGGGAGAGGGGAACCTAGGTGAGAGAACGAGTTTGGAGGGAGGGGATGGAGGAAGAGGAGCCTGTGAAAGGAGGGCTGCAGGAAAGAGAAGAAGCTTCCTGAGGGGAGAGGCATGGGGTGGGGAGGGGTAGGGAGGCACACTACAGGTCGTTTCCGAAGGAAATGCCACAGGGGAAAGAGGACATGTCAGTGGGTAGCAGGCTTAAGGTTAGAAGAGGTGCTCAGGGGAAGGAGACCCCCTGAGGAGAAAGGACAGCCTGGAGGAAAGAAGAGGGTGTTAGGGGAGAGAGGAGACCCCAACTCTTTGAACATCCATTTCCCCTCAACTGCCCTCAAAACCAGTTGGAAAGAGTACACACAGTGACTTAGACACAGGGCCTTAATCCTGGCGGCCTGGGAATCTGGCTTCGAAAGATGGACTTGGCCCTCAGACACCCTCCCAGCATCCTACTGGTCATGCTGCCCCTTCCCCAACAGTGAAACCAGCTTAGTCCCAACTTTCCAGCCACCAGCTTGATTTTCCTGCCCCACATGGGACCCTGGCTGCCACTCTCCCCAGGCTGGTCGGTCCTCCTGTTCCTCTATGGGTCCACATGGGTTACCTCCCACAGGTCCTGTCTGTTTAAATCTCTAGTCATTTCCTGCCTAGTCCTTGTCGCTGCCACTGGTCACTGTTTCTGCCTGTCACTCAGTGTCCTGCTACAAGTTCACCCTCACATGTCCCTACACGCTATTCACGGCACCAGGTTTTCTGTTGCTTTAGATCACCATCTCATGGCCCCTGTGTCTTCCTGTCATACCAGGGAGCTGGTAACTGCTGCGACCACCCTCAGTGGGTGACTCCTTTCTGAACTCATGTCCACTTAGTTGGTCATAGGGCAACACACTTCACTCACTCAGCAACTCTCTACCTGTGCACCCCTGTGATCTCAGCCCTGGAAGGCACTGACATTCCAGGGGGGCTGGGTGAGGCAGCTGTGCCCTGCGATGACTGCCTGCAGCTCTAACCACCCTACCCCACAGCCGCGCATGTGATGGCTGTGCCCCACAGCCTTGACCAGCCCCTTTCTCTGGCCACTGTGGACTGCGTGCTGTGAGTTCACCTCCAGCGCCAGGACAAAGGAGTGGGAATGTGAGCTACTGCGTGCCCCCATGGAGCTGTGCTTGTCATTTTGGGACACATCTCTCATCTTTCCCTGTTTCCCCTACTCATGGTGGGGCAGTTCAGGGGAGGGTTACTGCTGTTGATATGACAGGGTTGCAGTGCATGTGGTGGAGGAGAGGAGCCACCGGCACACCAGCGCCGCCTGAGTGACAGACTCAGAAGGTGACTTCTGAATCCACTCAGCGCACAGCAGCAAGAAGAGAAGCTGCAGCTAGCGAAATTCAGATTAGCTGTAGAAAGAACCTCACAGGTTCCCAGAGTGATGCAGGGAATACTTAAGGCTTCCCTTAAGTATGAGCATGAGATGCTGAGATGCAAGGAAATCCACAGACCCAAGAAGCCTTGCCTTCCCCAGGGATTGCTCATTCCATGGTTCTTTCCCTCCCCTGCACCCTCAGAACCACAGAGCACAAACCCTAGCTAAGTCTGTTTGCAGAGCTTGTGGCTGTTTGCAGAGCCTTTATGTACAGAGTTCAGCAGTGTTCCAAGAGCCCATCAAGGGCGTGCACTTTTGCCTCCTTTGCCCAGCTCTCATATCCACTGAGCCTGTTGCTTCCTGTGAAGTTTGCCATGGTCGTCAGAGTCCTTGTGTATAGCTTCTGTCCTGAGTTTATGGAGGGTTTGTCTGGTTGGGAGGGCCTGGCTGCTTTTGCCCAGAGCCTGTACCTGTTTTCAGAGCCTAGGTCTCTTTAAACATGTTGTCCCTATTTCTCTGTGTATAAAATTTGCTTGTTTTGTGGAAGTGGGCCGCATACACAGCTGTCCTTGTCTACAGAGCTTGTCTGGTGTCGCGGTCTGGGACATTTCTTTCTGTATACAGACGTTTCACTGTCTGCCAAGTGGTTTTTTGTTTACAGTACCTGTCCCTGTCAGCAGAACCTGTTTCCTTTACAATGAGTGTTTCTGTCTCCAGAGTATGTCCCCAATGGGACAGCCTTTTCTCTCTTTTGTCTGCAGCCTGTGTGGCACCTATGGCATTTTATAGGAGCTTTGCCCATTTGTGCAGAATATTGAAATTTCCCTGGGTAAAAATTTCCTTGTGTCTGCTTGTAGGGTTTGTCCCAGTGAAGAGTTTATCATTGTCAGAGGGTCCTATGTCTATTTGCAAGCACTAGGATCTGTCTGCAGAGTGCATCCTCTAGGGTCTGCAGAGCCTTTGTCTGGCTGTACATACTACTCCATTTGCATGTGCATCTGTTAGCAGAGTTGAAGCCTTTACCTGTTCACAAACTCCCCTTCTTCTGTAGAGCCCGTCTTTCTTTGCTCTACCTACAGCTCTCTACTGGACCCTGCCCTACTTCACAATCTTGCCCATGTCTGGAGCAAGGTCACACACAACTGACCTCACTGCTCATTCAGTAGCTCTCCTTTGGAGAAACCACGACTGTTACCAGAGCCTGCCTACTTGCAGAACCCATGTAGGCTCAAAAGCCTCTACCTGTCTGAATTTTCTGACTCTAAGGACTGTGTCTTTTCACAGCCCAAATACGAGAACACCATTGTTTTCCTGGCCTGTTATCATCTCCCTTATGCAGGAATTGATTCTGTTTACAAAGGCTATTGTGTATACAGATGCTGTGTTATGGTTTGGGTTTAGATGTCCCCCCAAAGGCATTTGCAGTCATGACGAGGTGTGCATCTAGAGTTTGTAATTAATTCATGATTCAGTGCTGGGATTATGGGTGTGAGTGCTACACCTGCCCTGGGCCAGATGGCCTGAATGCAATATAAGGGAGGGCTAGAGGCTTGCTCTCTGCCTCTGCCCCTCTCTTTTAGCTCCTGCCAGTTTGCTGTTTTCTGCCTCCATGAACTGCTGCCCTCTGCCATGTGCCACTCTGCCTTGGAGCCAGCTGATTATGGAATAAAACCTCCACAAACTGTGAGCTAAATAAATCTTTCCTTCCTTGATTTGGGGTGTCAGGTATTTTGTCCCAGCAACAAGAGAAAAGTAACTGAGACACCCTGTTCATGTCTATAGAGCCTTTGGCTACTTCAAGAGCCTGCCTCTGTCTTAGAATGCTTACATTGGCCAAAGACATGGCGCCTGTTCACACAGCTTGTTTGCGCATGTATCTGTCCATATCTGCAGTCTGCCTCTTACACAGAGCCCCTGTCTTAAGGACTTGTCCCTATCCACACTGCAGAGCCTTTTTCAATCAGTCAATCTCCATGCCTGCAGAACCTGTTTGTAGGCATGTTTGCAGAGCTGCTAGCAGAGCCTTCAGCAGTGTTCATAATCTTCGCTGCCTCCTCATCCTATCTGAATTTCCCTCTGTGGTGCTTGTGTCTTTTGGCATAGGCTGTCCTTGTACACACAGATGGTCTCTGTCAGCAGAATTCATTTTCATCAGAAGAACCTGAGCCCACTGCAACTGGGGAAGCGGTCCCTGTTTGCAAAGCCAAAGCCTGTTTGCAGAGCCTTTTTCTGTCAGCATAGGCTTCACACTTCATGGTTTCTATATTTGTTTACATAGCCTGATCCTAACTTTGTCAGGAAAACCTATATCTATTTGAAGCTCTGCCCTTGCATGGAGAACCTGTCTTTGCAGGACTGAGTCCCATTTCCAGAGGCTGTGCTTGTCTGCAGAACCTGTCCTTGTATGCTGGATCTGTTCCTATCTGCAGAGCCTTCACTTGTCTGCATAGACAAGCATTGCTCACAGTGTTTATCCTTGACTATTGAGCCTGTTTCCTTTTTTTTTCTTCTTCGCAGAACTGGAGATTGAACTCAGGCCCTTGTGCTTGCCAGGGAAGCGCTTATTCCACGGAGCCATCTCCCCGGCCCCCAACAGAGCCTGTTTTTAACTCCCTATTTGCAGAGGTTGTTGCTGCCTTCCATGGCTGCTTCTGCACAGAGACATCAGTTCTATTTTAAGTGCACACCTACAGACAAACTAGCCCTGGTTACAAACCTGCGTGCTGGTCCTCAGTACCTGGTTTGCCAATATTGGCACACTTACAGAACCTTCCCAGTGAAAGTCATGTTCTATGGTTGTCCTAGTCACTTTGTTGTTAAAGGGACACAATCAATACCTGACACTTATAACTCACAGGAGGACAGATTTATTTTGGCTCACAGTTTCAGAAGTTTCAGTCCATGGCTGTCACGTTGAAATGCAGACATGGCATGGTGAAAAGGCCTGTTGCAAAGCAAAATCTGCTCACATCGTGATGGTCAGGGAGCAGAGAAGGGAGGAGCTGGAGAGAAAGATAAGCCCTCCTACTTCATTCCTCTAGAAAGCATGACCAACTTTTAACAGCACATTCAGCTGCTGAACTCATCTGTGGACTAATCCATGAGCCCCTCACCTTCCAAACATGAGACTTTTATGGTACACACTAAATATAAACTACAGATTTTAGACTTTAAGGAGATGCAGGTGAGGGGAATTCTTGTGAGGAATCCAGAGTACAGGTCCCCATGGATTGGCTTCCAGCCTAAGTACTCTGGCTCTTCTTCTTTGCCCACCTCATTCTTGCTTGGCCTAGGATGGACATTAACAAAGACCTCCCAGCCATTGACAGCCATAGAA
This sequence comes from Tympanoctomys barrerae, assembly GCA_002564285.1. Taxonomy (NCBI): domain Eukaryota; kingdom Metazoa; phylum Chordata; class Mammalia; order Rodentia; family Octodontidae; genus Tympanoctomys; species Tympanoctomys barrerae. The sequence continues at coordinate 6,685 of NDGN011378520.1, forward strand.
ACCTCCACATATGGATCATTGAGGTGAGGAGCACAGTCAGCCTAGCTGGTAACCTAGAAGAGTGTGGGGGTCTCTGAAACTTGGGTTCTCAAACCCCCAGCTAAGTACACTCTCCTCCCCCCATCCATATGGGGGTCATGGATGCAGGGATCTGAGTTGTCATTTGGTACCCTCTTCTCCCAGAACCTGAAGATGGTGCCCATACCTGAGAGGGCTTATGGGAGCTTCTTCGAGGAATATTGCTATATCATCCTCCATGTGAGTCACCTGGGGAGTCTGTTTGAGGGTGTGACATAGTCCAGGATTGGAGAGCCCAGGGTGCAGACACAGCTGTGCCCTGGGGAGAGGCAAGCTGAGAGCACCAGAACCCCATTCTACAAGTGGGCTTCTGCCTTGAGGCCGCTGAGCCCTGCTCTGCATCATCTCCTGTCAGTGAAAGCTCCGGCCTCAAGTCTCCTCAGTGACCCTCTAGACATCCTCTTCCCCCTTCCCACATATGCAAACACCTGGGCCCTAGGTTCCCCAGAATCCAAAGGCCACATGGGAAATATCCAGCAACCTGCATTACTGGATCGGGAGGGAAGCAGGCACAGAGGCCCAGGGAGCCGCAGAAGCCTTCATGCAGCTCTTGGAAGAGGCCCTTGGTGACCGGATGGTGCAGCATCGAGAAGCACAGGGCCATGAGTCAGACTGTTTCCACAGCTACTTCCATCCTGGAGTCATGTGAGTGCAGGTGGGAAGTACAGAGAGGTGGCATGTGTGCTGAGGAGAGGCCCCCCTGGGGTGACCACCCTTCATTTGCTAAATATAGTGTGTGTATGGGGTGTGTGTGTGGCTGAGATACAACTCATACTACACAATCCACCCATTTTAAGTATGTGGCGATCTTTAACAGGTTCGTGCAGCCCTCACCACAATCAGTTTTAGAAAGTTTCATTACCATAAAGGGAAGCTCCAAACCTCTCAGCGGTCATTGTGCATTTAGCTCCAGCACGCCTCTTGCCTGTGCAACCGCCAGTCCACTCTGTATCTATGCATTTGCCTGATGTTGACGTGCCTTCTAAGTGGAGCCACCCGATGAGTGGTCTCTTATGGTGCTTTTCATTTAGCATTTTGTTCTCAAGGGTCATCTGTGCTGTAGTGTTTTATTAATTTTTTTGTTGTCTAACAGTATCCCATTATATTGATATACCATATTTTACTTGTGTATTTATCACTGAATGGTTATTTGGGTTTCTGTATTTTGGCTGTTATTGATAATGTTGCTATGAGCACTTCTCTACAATTTTGTAGTAGGTTCTTTCATTTTCTTTGCGTATGTACAGTAAGTCCCCAATTTACCAACATTCAAGTCATGAGCTTTCACAGATATGAATGGACCTGCATTACCAACATCGATAGATGTGAACAGTCTCAGAAGTAGCTCAGAGCCTGCTGGACACTGTCACAGTTGTGCTGCTGTGTGCTCCCTGTACAGTAGTGCAGTGCTCAATCAGAGCCCGGGAGGTTTGGGGGCAAGAGGAAAAGCAGTGGTGACATGGAGGGCACTACCAGGAGGCACAAAGCAATGGGGCATGCATATTCCTGTCCCTTTGTCAGACTCACAGATGAATCTGACTTATATTCGGGTTCTCCTGGAAAGGAACTCATTCATTAGCTGGGGGCGTGCTGTATCTAGGAGTGGACAGCAATGTTGCTTGCTGTTGTTTCTGTGCTGACAGAAATGTCTTCACTATAACTTGCTCCAAATTTTAAAAAATTAATAATTGCAAGAGATTTAAGTTGAACATAGGCAACTGTCAGTATTTGACCATATCTGTTTTGTATAGTTGGGGCCTCATATTTGCAAATAGCGTGCTACACACATGCACACAAGTACATGTGCACATACAGGAACATACTACTCCTTACACATCTACATGAAGATGGGCACACATATATTACATACATGGATGTTCATGCCCAGCTATATGCATATATGCTATCACCTGCTTCTGTGTATTCCTATCTAGATTCACATGGGCAGACTTATAACACTAAATGTGTACATATGTGCATGTGTGTGTTTGTGTACACATCTGTACACATGGATAAACAAATGCTTGCTCCTGCCTCATGTGTTTACCCATGTTCTTACACATACATGCTTTCACATCTACTTAAATGCATATATTTGACAGGCACATGGTATCTTTCATGCATCTATGTACATGTGCTCATATCATACTCATTTCTATATGTAGTAGTGTGTTTCTACATGGGACCCTGTCCCCTCCTCAGCTATAGGAAAGGAGGCCCAGGATCTGACCTCAAGCATGTGGAGACCAACATGTACAACATCCAGAGACTACTGCACATCATAGGGAGGAAACATGTGTCTGCTACTGAGGTGAGGGCACCAGGGATGCCAGTGGCCTGTGAACTGGGCCTGGACTCTGTGTAGTAAGTATGATGAGGTATGGAAGTTGGTGGGCAGTGCTGAGGGCAGAGCTGTCAGCATCCTCAGGTGGCCTATCTTGACTAAGGAGAAGAGAAGGCAGATCTGGGCCTCTAGGTTCCCTGGGCTTTTTCTACTCTGTCTCCCCAGCACATTAACCAGTTGAGCAGGTATGGCAGAAGATTTTGTACCTGATCCTTTTCAGCAGGACAATCAGAGGTGGAATATCTGGGGGGCAGGTGCACAGATCTCACACACATTGTCAGTATCACCATAGTACCCTCACTGTCTCTTCCTGTCATCCCAGGGGCTTCTCTAGTCCATGAAGTGCTCTTGTACAAACTAACATAGAGTGCCCTATACGTCTATCTGTCAGGAAATTACTGACCATGTTAGAGTCATGCTGCTGCCATCTGGTGTAAAGGCCACGCAGGTGTAGTGTCTACAGTGTAAATGGTGAGCCTTTGGTTATGTGTTACAATCTACACAGTATGTGGCAGCCCTGTGACACACATACAGTCCCACAGAGGCTGTGCACTGTCCCTCACAGAACCAACAATCATACTGCTCTGGTCATGAGGGACACCATGCAACTCAAGGTTTTGCCTATGATCATGTCATAATTAGAGTGCCCCTCTTCTCATTAAAAGTGCCACTATTTGAGCAACTACGCTTATGCATAGGTACACAGGTACACACTGTTCCTGCAGAGGAACACATATACTGTTACTATGAATACATGTACTTGTTCAGATTTGATATGTGTATGTGAATATGTACACACAGATAAGCACATACATATACCTCACTATATGTACACATACATGTATACATGTCAGTTACAGACCCAGTCACACATGGTGAGAGTTGCATACAACACAAAATAACCCTTAAGGGTTTACACACTATGACAGGTGACCTCAGTCACACATACACCTTGTTTATAACACAGTAACTTCATGCATACAAGCGACACACTCCAGCTCTGCTCCCCTCTGAGTGCTACTGATATGCACCTGTTTCATTCTCTGTCCCTCCTTGGTTCTGGCAGGTGGACCTGTCCTGGAACAGTTTTAATAAGGGTGATATCTTCCTGCTGGACCTGGGCAAGGTGATGATCCAGTGGAATGGGCCTGAGACCAGCATTGCCGAGAAAGCACGGGTCAGTGTCTGCCCCTATGAAGCAGGGCCACCTGGCTTGAGGAAAGGCATGGTCTTCCAGGTGCCTATTCTCTGGCCATCCCAGGAAGTGGGCTGGGCCACCCACAGAGGAGAAGCACGTACCAGATACAAGTTGAGTTCAGACCCTGCCCTGCTGCTAGCCTCCTGGATGCTGGAAGGAGAGGACCCCAGCTTTCCCTTCCCTCCTTTCCTGCCTCTGCAAGCTGAGTAGTGACAGAAATGATCTGGGATAGGCTGAGAGGATAGGGGGATCCTTGATTGCAGGTCCTCTCCCACAGGGCCTGGCCTTGACCTGTAGCCTCCGGGACAGGGAGCGTGGTGGTCGTGCACAGATCGGTGTGGTGGATAATGAGGCTGAAGCCAGAGACCTCATGCAGATCATGGAAGCTGTGCTGGGTTGCCGACGGGGCAGCCTTCGGGCTGCTGTGCCCAACAGGAGTATTAACCAGCTTCAGAAGGCGAATGTCCGACTCTACCAGTGAGCACAACCAGGGGAAGAAAGGCTGGATGGGACAGTCAGGACTGCTTGTCCATCATTACTGCAATAATACAGCGTCTCTAGAAAAGCCTTCCAGAAAAATCAAGTGGGTTTCTGGGATGGATCCTGTGGGCCCATCCTGTGCTGTTGCACGACCATGATGTGTGACAGCCTTCCTGAGACCCACTGTAGAGAAGGAGGCTAAGGCCCCATGGGAATCAGGGAGCCACTTAGGGTTAGGTCAGGATTCTAGTCCTGTGCTGCCTGTCTCTGGAGATGTGGAAGTATTAAAGGGGCTAGGGCAGAGCCCTAGCTCTTTAGCAGGGCTGTGGTGAGGCCCAGAGGCCCAGCCAGGGAAAGGCTGGGCATCTTAAACCTGCATGCCTGTTTCCCAGTGTCTATGAGAGGGGCAAAGACCTGGTGGTTCAGGAATTGGCGACCCGCCCACTGACTCAGGACCTACTGCAGGAGAAGGTGAGGAAGTCCTGGCCCAGAACCCCTACCATCTCCACCCTACAACCCAGTCCAGTCTGAACCAGCCACTGACGAGCCCGCCCTTGCTCCTAGCACTGCTACATACTGGACCAGTGTGGCTTCAAGATCTACGTGTGGCGTGGACGCAGGTCCAGCCTCCAGGAGAAAAAGGCTGCCTTTAGCAGGGCTGTGGTGAGGCCCTGGGGTCCAGTCCGAGAGGAACACTGCATTACCTGGGGGAAGGACAGTGATTAGGGAAGCAGTCTGCCTAGACATCTGGTGGGGAGTAGCCTACCCTGGGCGTAAGGGAGGAAAGCGTCCGTCGTCCCCCCCCCAACAGTTCCAGCAGGAGACCTTGGGACACCCTGGGGTCTCAGAGGGGAGGGGGTCCAGGCGTAGGGGTAGAAACGGATAATCCTGCCAGGGGGCACCTGGGACACCATATCCAGGGGGGAGCCTGCGGTAGGGCTCCCTCCTTTTCAGAGGGAGTCCTGTGCTAACCCTAAGTGGCTCCCTGATTCCCATGGCAGCTTGCTGAGCGCGCTCTGGTCAGGGTCTGCGAGGATTGTCATAGTGGCTCCTCCCTGAGCTAGAGGCTACAGGGGTGCTCAGGGACCTAAGAGAAGTCAGTAGTGGCAGCCTCCGCTTGTTAAGTGGGAATGGAGTTTGGTTAATTAACATTTCTCTGAGCTTGGCTGTCTGAGTGGGAAGTCTCAAAGGACAGCAAAAATGAGGGCCCTAGGGCCGCAGGTCTGACAAGAGCCCCGTCCCAGGGCTTCATCAGGGCCAAGGGCTACCCGACCTACACGAACGTGGAAGTGGTAAACGATGGCGCTGAGTCTGTCGCGTTCAAGCAACTCTTCCGGACGTGGTTTAAAGATCTGGGCAGGAAAAAGCCCGGCCGGTCAGGTGAGCACAAGTGACTGTGCCAGGTGGGCGGGGATTGACTTAGGGGCGGAGCCAAGGTGGGGCGGGGCCTGGCAGGAATCCTAGGTGCAGCAGGTTGGGTGAGTGAGTGGGGCTGGGTGGAGCTTGGCTGGGACAGACCCTATGGGCGAGTGAAGGGGCGTGGCTGGGGACCTGGAGACCGAGTGGGCGGGTCCCTGAGTCAGAGAGAAGGTGAAGAAGGGGCGGGGCCACAGACGAGCTGAGCGCACCCTAACATCTCTGCACGACCTTCAGGTACACTGATTCAAGTCAAGCTGGATGTGGGAAAGCTACACAACCAGCCTGAACTAGCAGCCCAGCTCAGGATGGTAGACGACGGCTCTGGGAAGGTGGAGGTGAGGGGCAATGGCCTAGCAGGGAAAGAATGCACACAGGGTAAGCAGGCATGGTAGCTGTCCAGTGTGACCTGGGTACACCCACCACATGCACTTCCACACACTGGGGGACATCTAGCGACACATGTCTATGGACTCACAGTCCCTTACAACTAGCTTATAGCCAGTCGTGCCTAATCATTTAGAGCCAGGACCACTCACTCATAACAGTCATAGATAGCAGCACAATGTAACACTCGGACACTTAACTGTGCCCTGTTACATGTATGGCAAATACATACATGATAGTGTGGACACAGATAGGCCTTGTAACTGTGCAGTCACGACCCAGCTGTACAACTGCAAACATGAAATTGCATACTGTATCGTGCATGATCACAGTCACACACAACTGCTCACCCACAGGAACACACCAGCACCTAACCTCCAAGTCAGGTGCCTGCACACAATCTGTCCTAAACTGTCAACCATTCACGTGGTTCTCAGTGTTTGGAAGCTGCAGGGATCAGGGCCCACGCTCAGTCTCCATGCAGTACAAAGCTGTACACTGGTTTGTTGGTGGATCTGTGGAGAGAACCCTTAATTCTGTAAGGCCTATGTTTTTAAATCCATAAAATACGGACAGAAGCTGAGTCCCATAAAGTGAGACCATAACTCCATAAAGTGAGGCCGGGTTGTATCTGGCCGCAGGACTGCTAGAGGGAGGCTCTCGGATGATGGGAACAGGGTTGCTGGGCCCCATTTCTCAAGGTAAATCGAGGTTGGAGCTTCCTTCCGCATTTGCCCTTACATTTCCTCCCACCTTTGCCCTTGTATGGACGGATGGAGGTGGTGCGAACAAAGCAGCCTAGAGAGGAAGAAGAGAAAGGGCAAGGGGTAAATGCAGGGAGAGGGGAAGGTGCAGTTGGAGTAGATGGGTGAGGAGATGGGAAGGCAGCAGGACGAGAAAAGATAGAGAGGGTAGAATAGACAGGGTGGAGGAAGGCAAGGAGAGGTGACGGGTATACAGAGAGGAATGAGGGGGCTCAGGAGAGACCGGACAGCTGGCAAAAGTGGCAGGAAATGGAAAGTAAGGGAAGCTCCAGGCTCGAAGGCAAAGGCGTGGCAGGCTGGGGGAGGCCAAGCCAGGAGGCCTCCCTGCCAGCTAACTGCCCCTCTTGTGAGCATGTTGTTGGAGTCGGCCTCTTCTGATAGCGTCAGGGATGCAGATGCCCTTATCAGGAGAGGTTCCCTTGAGCAGCGCTCAGGCTTCATGTGGCTGAAGGGTGACGCGGGGGCATTGTGTCCCGCCTGCTGAGGTACAGTGCAGTGCATATCGTGATCCCCCCTTTGCGGAGAGGGAAAACGGAAGCATAGTATGGTCTCACTGCCAGCCTGCATAGACTAGGGAAGTGGTCGGGGGCTGCAGGCTGCAAAACTCATGTGTGGTTCCGCACAGGAACAAGAAGCTACACCGACAAATGTGAGGGAGTGATTGCATTTCAAATTTTTAAGCAAGCTTTGCTTTTAAAGTGATACTCGAGGGCTGGTGAGGTAGCTCCACAGACAAACCACCTGCCTGGGCAAGCACAGGGACCTGGGTTTGGTCCGCCGCACCACATGCTGTGTGGCTCTGCTGCAGGGCGTGCTGAGCTGGCCACTGAGATCACATGGGGATGCATGCCTGTAATCTCAGGACTGGGGAGGCTGCAAAGTCCTGATCACTATGAATTCGAGCCGCTACCAAGGACATAAAATAAATAAATAAATAAAATTAAAAGATGAGACTTAAAAGAAAAAAAAAGGGAATTTTCTCCAGAGCTCCGAGGCCTTGCTTCCAGCCACACTCCTGCTGCCCAGCCAGAGCAGTGAGCAGGGATCTCTCTGCCCCTCTCCAGGGCAGGGGCAGGGGCTGGTGGGGTCAGGATAGGGGGTGGATGTTGGGCAAGGGGTGGACCATCTTACAGCCTCCAGAACCCTCACCACTTGTCTACCCAAGTAGAGCCCACAAACTCAGGGTCTTCCTACTTGAAAGCAGGCCGCAGAGATATGGGATCCCTAGTGAGAGGGTCACCTGCAGATCTGGCACAAAGCAGGAGGAGAGCACTGCACTGCGGTGGGCACTGCGTGGATGCCCACACAGATAAGAGCTGTCTAAGAGGCCAAGGAGAGCTTCTGGCTGGTGCGTGCTGGCAGGCTAGGCCAGGTAGAGCAGATACTTGTTCCCACTGGTCCTCTATTCCTCAGATGTGGTGCATCCAGAACCTAGCAAGGCAGCCCGTGGACCCCAAGCATCATGGCCAGCTGAGCGCAGGCAGCTGCTACCTTGTCCTCTACACATACCAGAAGCTGGGTCGTGTCCAGTACATCTTGTACCTGTGGCAGGTGTGCTCACCTGAGGGTATGGTACATACCTTAAAGTCCAAGAGCTGGGATCTGAGAAGGAAGGGGACTATACACTGTACCAGACCATCACCCCTGAACTCCCACAGGGCCACCAGGCCACCACAGATGACACCAAGGCCCTGATCTGCAATGCTGAGGAGCTGGACCTCGTGTACCAGGGAGCCCTGGTGCAGGTGCATGTGACCATGGGCAGCGAGCCCCCCCACTTCCTTGCCATCTTTCAGGGTCAGCTGGTGGTCTTCCAGGTAGGGACCACTCTACCACTGTGGCAACTGCTTCACCAGTCTTCCATGCGTCTGTGACCTTCTATCTATTTGCTAAGTACCTTCTCTTCAGGCCTGGAGTTAGCTTTCCAGACCCTGATGCTTGTCCCAGACCCAGAAGCTTCAAGGGTGACCCCACCTGAGTTTCTTTCCCTGGTCTCAAGGCTGGGCACCAGGCAAGAGCATGGGCCAGGAAATTGAGTCAAAAGGGGTCACATGTTCTACCTTCAAGGCCTAAGCTAACATCCTGACCTCTCAGAGATGTGGTGAGGGTCCATTTAGAAAGAATCCAGAAGCCAATGGTGGCCTGAGCTCTGAGAGTGGTTCTCATGGGATGGGGAGGTAGCCCCCAAGAACCCTTGCCTCACCCTAAGACCTAGCTTTCTTCTAGGAGATCACTGGAGACAACCAGAGGGGGCAGTCAGCACCAGCCACGAGGCTCTTCCATGTGCAGGGCACTGAGAGCCACAACACCAGGACCTTTGAGGTGCCAGCCCGAGCCTCATCCCTCAGTTCTAGTGATGTGTTCTTGCTGGTCACAGCTGATGCCTGCTACTTCTGGTTTGGGAAGGTACATGAGGCACTGGCTACCTGACTCACAGTTAGGGCAGTGGTGTCAGATTGGGATGGGTCCACCTCCACCTGATGCAGGCTTCTAGTTCAACCCAAGATAGGCCAGTTAAAGGAGGAAAGTGACAGGTGGACGTGGGAGTACCCTAGGGTTGGCCCAAGCTGCCTCACTGACTTTTTGCCTTGAATATCAGGCATAGTCCTTCCAAGTCTCTTGGGAAGAGAGGGGAGGCCTAGTCCACTTTGCTGGAATTGACTGATCTCTGGCATAAACCATAATTAACCACCAATGGGAGTCCTGCCCATGCTCTGGACCCAGAGAGGCTTCCAAGATCCTGTGACTCTGATCAGTGGGGAACACTGAGGGGTGGAGGGGAAGAAAAAGAGAACCCCTGATTGTGCATACCCCACCATCAACTTAGGCCTCCTGTGGCTCAGATCCTGGAGCGCGGTAAAGAGTGCCCCCTGAAGGGCTTCTCCCTCTGTGTTTGCCAGGGCTGTAATGGTGACCAGCGTGAGATGGCACGGATGGTGGTCAATGTCATCTCTGGAAATAACAAGGAAACTGTTCTGGAGGGTCAGGAGCCTCCCTACTTCTGGGAGGTGCTGGGAGGCCGGGCCCCCTACGCCAGCAAGAGGTAACAGGGTAGGGAGGAAGGTGTTTTTACAGTGGAGGAACTGAGGCTCAAAGAGTGTGGGTAACTACTTAGGGCTGTGTGGAGGGCCAGAGAGATATGATGACCTGAGGACTCCACCTCCAGGATTTAGGAGCCCACACTTCATCCTGGGTAACAAGGATCAGGAAGCTTAGGCAAGCAGCACAATGGTGCCCTCTGCTGGCAGAATCCACTCCCTGCATTGTCACTGCTCTGAACAAAGTACCAGGGCCAGTGGGAGCTGTCTCAGGCACGCTTGATGTGTCTGTGAGGCTTAAGTCTTTGCATTACACTCCTCCCCAGGCCTCCTGAGCTCAGTCCCACCATCTCCTCACTCAGCCTAGCTTTCTTCCTTCCACCCTGGACCTCAAGTCAGTTCCCTGTTAGAATGTCCAGGGGACTCTCCCATCCTGACTCGGGCCCCATCTACTGAGTCAGGGACCTTCTTTCCTAAAGCCAGTTGTGGGAAAAGTCACAGGGCAGCTTGTGTCACAGCTGCTTAAGGCCAGACAGAGCACCAGATCAGCTTTGTCCACTGGCAGAAAGGGACCCTAAACCCAGAGACGAGCAGGTGCTCCTGGAGAGACTACGGGGTGGGTAGAGCTCAGACCTCAAAGAAACTGCTCCCCGGTCCTGGGCTGAGGAGGGCCGGTGTGACCCAGTCCAGAGGAACATCTCTCCTCACTTTCCTTGCCATTTTGCTGGCCAGGCTCCCTGAGGAGGCCTCCAGCTTCCAGCCGCGACTGTTTGAGTGCTCCAGCCAGATGGGCTGCCTGGTCCTCACAGAAGTGGTGTTCTTCAGCCAAGAAGACCTAGACAAGCATGACATCATACTACTGGACACTTGGCAGGAGGTAAATTCAGGGACTCTTGGCTGGCCGGCGTGTGGCAGGGTGTGTGTCTCTATTTGTCCAACTGTGGGCGAGTGTTTAGCCACCTGGTTCTGCACGTAAGACTGGCACTGCATGTTGCACCATGACCTACTCTGTGGCTGTGGACATGGACAAGTCTGTATCACCGTGTGACAGCAGTGAGACTCCAGGACACGAGGATGCCAAGTTGGGACTCGTGTGGTTGTGACCAAATATATAAACTGTGTGCCCTTGGATTGTATGTGGGTGACTGCATGCTTGTGGCTGATCCTGTCAGTGTCAAGTGAGTGCAAGTGGAATGACTGGCCACGTATCAGTGTATGATCCTGGGAGTGTGCATTTGCCTTTGCATATGTGGCTGTGTGTGAGATGATCACAGTGAGTGCTGTGACCAGACCTCACAGATGAGCTAGAACTGGTGAGACTGTGGGACAGGGGACACCATGTGACCAGCTGTGGGTATGATGGAGTTTGTGTCTTTGCAGCTATTTTTTTTTTTTTTTAAACTGAGAATTGAACTCAGGACCTTGCACTTGCCAGGCAGGCACTTTGTGACACATAGGTCCTGCGGATGTTTGTGTGACCCTCAGCTAGTGATGAGGCATGGGCTCTCATCTCACAGAGAAAAACCAGTGCCCTTGCTAGGGCCCCGGCTGACCCAACCAGCCCCAGTTTCCTCCTTTCCCCTTGCTCTTGCCTGCAACCTCTGCAGCTCTCTCACTGTGCTGAGCAGGCCAGGCACCCCACTGCCTCAGGGATTGCTTTCTCCCTAGACAAATGTAGTTTGTTCCTTCATGAAAGCTATACAAGGTCAAGGATTTGGCCTGTTTTTGCTGTTTAATCTCCCGTGACTGGCACATGATGGGCGCTAGGTAAACCTTTGCATGCTGCTGCTTGCATGCCTGTGACATTCTTTGTATGGGAGCTTGTTGGGTGTGTCTGATTGACCAGAGATGTGCATACAAAGTCTGAGGCCATCAGAAAGATAGGCAAGTGGATGAGGTGGGTGGCTCCAGGAAGCCAATCTACCTGCCCAAGGCTAGGCCCCCTCTGTGGCCCAGGTCTTCCTTTGGCTTGGAGAAGCTGCAGGTGAGTGGAAGAAGGAGGCAGTGACCTGGGGCCGGGAGTACCTGAAGACTCACCTAGCAGGGAGGAGCCTGGCCACACCCATCGTGCTGGTCAAGCAGGGCCATGAGCCTCCCACCTTCACAGGATGGTTCTTCACTTGGGACCCCTACAAGTGGATGGTGAGTGTGGCCTGAAATATCTATCCCCACTCTAATTTGGGGAGGGAGTACTGCTCTGGTCAAGAGCCTCCAGCACATAAAGGGAGACCCAGTTTCCTTCAGCCCTCCTGGGTCCCCTCCTGCTCCAGCCTGATTTTCACTCCCAGAACAACCAGTCCTACAAAGAAGTGATGGAGGGCAGCCTGGGATCAGGGTCTGCTATCTCTGAGATAACCGTGGTGAGCATGGGGCCCCTGGAGTTCCCCACAGTGGCCTGGGCTCAGGTAGCATGGATGATGGTGGACAGCGGCAGGGGTCAGGCAATAGTAGGCAGCAGGGCTGTAGTTGGGGGCAAGAGGCCAGGATGTTGAGTGTGTTAGCGTGGCTTCTTTGTGGGCTGCCTGTAATCCTTCTACCCGAGCCTGAGGCCCCTCTCTGGGCAGGAAGTCAACAACTTTCAGCCATTGCAGCAGCCGGGCAATGGGACAGGTCCCTCGGCCCTCAAGGGCCCCCAGGACAGCTCACAGAAGGAGCTGGAGCTGGACCCCAGCATGAATACCACAGTCACCAGCACCAGGACAAGTGCCAGCAGCTGTGTCAGTGACACCTGTTCAGCAGTCAGTGGGAATCTGCCCCGGGAACAGCTGATGCACAAGGATGCTGCCGACCTGCCGCAGGGTGTGGACCCCGCCCGCAGGGAGGTGAGCACCCAGACCCTGCCACTCACCACTCCAGCACCCGTACATCCAGAACTGCACTGGAGGGGTGGCCTTGGAGATGTGCTCTAACTAGATGATGGGCAGACAGGTGCGGGGCCGTATGGTGCCCAGATGAGTCCTCTGGGTGGGACAGAACTCTAGGCTGCAGTGACCCTCTTTCCTAACTGCACTCCCTCCCCACCCTCCAGTTCTATCTCTCAGATTCGGACTTCCAAGATATCTTTGGGAAATCCAAGGAAGAGTTCTACAGCATGGCCAAGTGGAAGCAGCAGCAGGAGAAGAAGAAGCTGGGTTTCTTCTGAGCCGTGGAAGGAGCTTGCTCCCACTCCCCTTGGGGCTCCTGTCCTCCTTGTCAATAAATGCTGGTGGCTGCACCAGGCATGGTACATGTGCCTTCAAGCCCAATTGCTTGGTGGGCTCCCCTCCCAGGAAACAAGGTTCTGTGACCCTGCAGGCTGTTTCCTCCACAGAGGGGTTTGCTTCTTGCTGCTCTCTCCAGACAACCCCCACAAACAAGAGGAAGGGACACACATGCACTTCCCAGGGGACTTTCTATGTCCAGGTAAAGAGATCATCAGGCTTACTTTCAATGTGATTCTTAAAAAAAGTCTCGACCTAAGGCTAGCCAAAGGGTGCCAAGGGCTGCAGTGTTGTTCTTAATAGAATTAAGGACAGTCACAGGTACTGCGCCAGCTCCCAGGACCATACAGAGGCAGCAGCATTGACAATATGTTAGAGCTAAAGGCAGTTCCGGGGCCCCTGGCTCAGTGCCTGAGGTTGGAGTGGCCACACTTGCCCTGGCTCTAGGTGTGGACACAGGGCCTAGTCCACTCACAGCAGACCCCACTGGACACCCCAAGCCTTAGTCCTGCAGTGTGATCTTCACAAAGAGGGTGGCAGATGGATGCTGGTCTCCATTCTTGGATAAGAGATGGATGTGGCGGTATCCTGGCAGGCAGATGGGTATGAAGGAAAGTTCCAGTTACTCAAGGAGGCTGTGCCAAGGCATGGCCAATTCCAGCCCTAAAGAAGCCAGGCCGTGTCTCTCCAGTGCTGGCCTTCCCCACACCCCATAGACACTCACCCTGCTTGAGGCTGTGCCAGGGGATGGTGCTCTGGCCAATGAAGTCATTCTTGGAGGAGGCATCGTAGTCCTCCACAACAAAGCGGACTAGGGCAAGCTCAGGCACAACCACCTCAAACTCAAACTCTGTATTCCACCGTGGGTTGAAACCTGCAGGGACAGGAATTGTGTATCAACAACTTGGATATCAGCTCCAGGAGCTGGGCTAGCCCAGCCCAGCCCAGCCCATACCGTTATTAGTGATTACAGCAGTCTGGCGACTGGCCATGTCCTGGCTCACCCCGTGGATTTCCACTGTCACCTTGGGGTCCACTATTGAGTTCTTGCTCTTATTGACTTTTGGCAGCTGCTGCCCTGAGATGATCTGAGGAAAGGTGGTGGATGATTAAGGGCTCAGGAATGGCAGAGGGGCGGAAGGGTACCTATCCCTCCTGGATCTGGCCGTACCTTCACATTTAGCTTCTTTGGAGCCAACCAGGGTCCTGGAGTCAGAGCACGTGCATTAAAGGTAGTGTTGAGGTCTCTCAGGAAATCGGGCTTCAGCACATATCCACAGCCTCCATTGTCCTGGAAGCGGCCCTGGTACACATCCATCTCTGGCCCGGGAGTCTGGAAGTTGAGGGCCACTACAGGCAAGACAGAGAGTCATGGACTATGGGCTGGCTTTGGGGTCCTAGACCCAGCCTGCATGGGGCACACCAAAGCCTAGGGCCCCTTGGTGAGTTGAAAGCAGAATCCAATCATGTCCAATGACCATTGCTCTCTTTCTACCTTAACTTGTCCCACCGCATCAATCATGCATGCCACTTCTGGTGGCAAAATTCAAAGGCCAGGGTGCTAACTCTGCATTTTCAGACACTGGCTGGCTGGTAGGCAGGTATTTCCAAACAGTTTACCCGCTCCATACACTCCTGCATCTGATTCTGGTTGGGTCCCCAGGCCCCTATTTCAAGGCTCCAAGTCTGGCCTCAGGACTGAAGCCTCATCTTGGCTCCTTAAGCCCCAGCTAACCCATACCAATCTGGCAGCCTCCATTCCACATCTCCACAGGGCTATAGTTGGAGGAATCTGTTCTCCATCCAGCTGGATAGATCCTGCTCAGGTGGCCCACATTGTGGCGGACAAAGCTGTTTCCTGAAGGGAAGTATGAACTAGTCAGCAGTGGGGCTTACAGAGCAGGGAGAGGCCAGCCCACATGGCCATGAGGTGTGTGGCACCCTCTGCATGTGGGAGGGACTCACCTGACTCTTGCAGCATTCGGAGAGCACGGTTCTCAGAGAAGGACACCATCTCATAAAAAGCCTGCCTGGAGGGGCCAGCATCGGAGAAGCCCCCAAAATGTACACTCTTGCAGTAAATGACCAAGTCAGAGAGCTCCTGCACCAGCCTGAGCTTGTCCTCCTGGGGGCCGTGGGGAGGCCCAGGTTAGAGCCAAGGGTTGGGTAGGGTGGGCACTGAGAGCCAGAAACCCAGACACAGAGAGACAGTGGGAGACAGAGAGAAGGGGCAGAGGGTCTGAATGGCAGCCACAGAGAACTGAGCAAGGCAAATGCCCCATAAGTGTGGGGAAGGCCCTGGGTCTGCTCCATCCCTACAGCTCCCCCTTGAACCTTGGGCTTGTGCTGCACCCGACTCCTCACGGCCTCATCCTCCATCTCAGCAGCCTCATCTTCATCTGACACAGTGGCCTCAGGGCCATTTTCCCCTTCAGGGGGCATCAGACCCCCAAACTTCTTCCCCTTCAGCAGGATCTTCCCCTTCAGTTGCTGGGAATGGAGGGGCAACTGTCAGGGCCCACACAGCCTCTCAGAAAGCCTCCTGCCCTCTTTAGAGGCACCCCCTCCCCATACCTCTGGGGAAGGTAGGTTACTGGTAACTCCATCCAGCGGCCGGTCCAGCAGCATGGGCCCCAGGATGGCATGCAAGTGTTGTGCCATCACGTGCTGCTGCTCCAGACTGCAATGGTTCTCCAGGGATAGGATGACTGGGTAGGGGGAGGCCTATAAGCCCAAGGGAAGGTTAGGAGGGCTTGCTCCCTGGCATCCCCTCCCCGCCATCAGAGGCATGCCCACCTTGAAGGCATAGTCCCGAATGGCCCTGAGCACGTCACAGAAGAGGATCTTGGAAGTAAAAGTGTAGCCATGGTAGATGATGGGCTCCTGGTTGGGCCCATCCCAGCAGTCAAGCTCCAAGCAGCGGCAGCCTTTGCACAGTGCCCTGTGAGGAGGGATGTAGTTAGGACCATCCAGATCCTGGCCTGGATCCCACCAAAGCTCCCACCCCAAGATTTCACTGGAGCTCACCGGATGTAGGCTTCAGTGCTGCTGGGCCCAGTGAGCTGGTCTTCCAGCAGATAGGTGTTGTGTGAGGAGGATACCAGGTAGTGGCTGAGCGGCTGGCTCATGTCCTGATAGACTCGCCGGTGCACCAGATCGAAGGCATTGCCATCAGCTGACAGCAGGTACATGAGGAAGCCATCCTTGGTCATCTGGCGCTGTGCCTTGGCTGGGAGGGAGGAGGTGCCCATGGCTGGTCACCGCTGGCTGCCACTCCAGAAGCAGGGTCCCTCTCCTCCCTCTGCCTGCCCTCCCCAGATGGTTCTCAATAGCTCTGGGAAGAAGTCTGTACCCAGTCAGACTATGGTTTCCCCAGAGTGAGGCCCGCCTCCTCCTCTTGTGTCCTTACACTGAGAGGCCTCGGCAAGCAGGTTCTTATCTCCTTCTTTGTGGCCCTAGATGGGAACCCCATCTACGGCGAGGCTCTACCTTTTCTGTTCTGTCACCTCTCAAAGCTAGGCTCAGAATGACTCAAGGAAGGGAGGAACAGTGTGGCTTCTCCAGCCACCTCTTTTCCTATTTCTTGGGGAGGGGTCCTCAAGGTCCTCTGAAAGAGGGACAAGAGCAAAACTGAGATCCAGGGAGGAGCAGAGGCGTTGGAGTTCTGTTTCCCATTTGCCTGCTTTACCAGGCCAGGTGAGCACTGCCCAGGGGCCCTGGGGCTGGTACCCCATCTCTTTGGCTGCAGTATCCTCAGGTTCTCCCAGCCATGTGGCCCTGGGACCACCAGATCCTCACCAGTCTCACTGGGCTCATAGCGCTCGATGAGGGACAGGGCCAGTGCAGGCCCTGCCCCCTCCTCCCTCTGTTGGTGCTTCAAG
The DNA here is from genome assembly GCA_002564285.1 of Tympanoctomys barrerae. NCBI lineage: Eukaryota > Metazoa > Chordata > Mammalia > Rodentia > Octodontidae > Tympanoctomys > Tympanoctomys barrerae. Next base: position 23,471 of record NDGN011378520.1, read on the forward strand.
AATGTCACTAGCTGATCCACTGACAGGGTCGCTCCTGAGCCCGAAGCCTCTGCGAAGGCGGAGTCGATCTCCACTCGCTGGGTCAGTATTTTATAGAAGACCTCAATCTCCTCGTCTTCCAGGGAATCTGTGTGGGAGTGGTCACATTCCTGCAAAGCCAACACAGCCAGGTGGGCAGGGGTCAGAAGTGGCCAGGGGCAGGATCGGGGCTCCACTGCCACACAGACCCAGCCTCACCCTGAAGATCTTCCGGGCATAGCTGTCATCCACTTGGATGTTGAGCTCCTTTAAGAAGTTCTGCAGCTCCTTGAAGCTCATCTTGTTGTCCTTGTTTTTGTCAGCTTTTCGCAAGCAGGAGTGAATCCAGCTGGGCAAGAAGTAAGGAAAGTACCCAGGAGCCCTGGTACTCACATAGTCCACCTAGAGTGATGTTCAAGCTGAAATACTTGGAGATACTGCCCCCTGCAGGCTCATCTCATAATTGCACATCCACCTTGGTGGCTCTGGAGATAAGGAAAAGGTCACATCCTGCCAAAGACTTTCTACTTGATGATTTTGCAATCTTCCAACTTTTAAAAGATATTTTTTGTGGGGCCGGGGAGATGGCTCAGTGGAATAAGTGCTTCCCTGGCAAGCGCAGGGGCCTGAG
>NDGN011378521.1:0-11027 GCA_002564285.1 Tympanoctomys barrerae
TTCATTGTACAAGATGCAGACATGATATCCTGTTTACAAACACTTTTAGAGTAAATCTTTCTACTCATTGAATTAAGAGAATATAGCTGTATATCTATGCTATTTTGAATATACAGATACAAAATGGTAGTTCATTTGTATCCCATTTTTTGTTTAGTTTTGTCATTTAAATATTATAGGTATGTGAATTCAGCAAGATATTCCAAAATAGTCCAGTAGACCATAATAGTAGTGGGTTTTCTGTATGACTGGCAATGTCAGAAGTTGTTTGACAGACAGCTATCCAGGGACCTTGAGCCTGGGTTTTGTTTTTTTTTTTCCTCTGCAAATGTCCCCAACTGAGCTGAGTCTTTAGAATGATGTCATACTTCAAGGCTGAACTGAGGTTCCTCTCACAGAGATAGCAGCAGAAGAACGGCAGGATTTGGTGGAGCCCTGCTATGGGGTGGGAAAGGAGCTGGTAGAGAACCCATGATGGGGACCTGGGCAGAGCAGAGGCTCTAAGCGCCCTGACCCCTTTAGGCATGGGAAGGAGCCCAGATGCATTTGTTTTGGAGGCCCTGGGTGGCCTGAGTGCTGGTGAGGGACCCTGCCTTGTCACCTGGCACATCTACATGCCAAACACATGGCCTTGCCGCAAAGAATGTTACTGCCTTTAAGATCCCTCGGATTACCATATCATTCCCTCTCCATGAAATGGGCTGTGCCTTGGGGGACACAGCTCCTCCAGTGTGCTGTCTTTCCTTGTTGACATTTTCCCATGCCCATGGTCAAGTTCAGGGTCAGCTCTGCAAGGGAAGCCTGGTTGTATGTGAGAGGGCAGGAGGAAAGGCTGTCATTCTCAGACTTGTGGTGGAAGGAGACCTATGCTTTCACCCTCAGAGCCACCAAGTTCCACTGCATGGGGAGCCTGCTTCCTTCTTGTCCTTGAGGCTGGTGGCTTCCAGGTCTCCGTCCATGCAGCACCAGCAGCTGCAGCCCCACAGGAAATCTTGAGAGCTCATTAGAGGGGTGGAGGCTGTCAGGAGATAAGGGTGACTTGGGGAACAACCAGGTAGCACAGTAGACAGTGGACAGCGGTGCTGTGTGCCCTCAGGCTGGGAAACAGGCCTTCCTGGGTAGCAGGTGCACTTTCCTGTTTTGTGATGAACATTGCTGGATATTTCCTGTCTGTGTTTATAAGAAAGCACAGTCTCTGTATAATTTGGGCAAGTACTTTGAATTTTTAAGTCAATTTTCCCTCTAAACACTTGGTAATTTTGAAATACTTCTTTCCTGAAGGTGAATGCTTGTGTTATCTAGTCCAATACAATCTTTCTTTATATACATGTGCATGGGTATATTTACATGAATTGCACTTTTACACACCCTGTATTTCTCATGGGCATAAATCATGCCCATTTTATAACAAAATTTGGATTGGGTTGGGACAGATGGCATCAGGGTATGTGGGTGGTGGCTTTATCTATTGAGTGGCATCAGAACCAATTTTAAAAGGAAGGGCACTGTGGGAAGGGGAAGGGCAGTAGTGGCTGCATTGTGGGGACAATAAAGCCAACCCACTGATTTGGGGGCAGGGAAGGAGACTGAGAAACAAGGATCCAGGAATTTGGCAAAAACTAACCTCTGTGCTTTTCTCTTAGATTCTCTCTCTCATCCTCGCTAACCAGACTTGCGACAGATATTTTCTGAGCACCACTCTGCAGGTCTGCTGCACTGAATGAAGCACACTGCCCTGGATGGGGAGTTGGGGGCAGCCCCAAAAGGCTCATTTTGTTACCTTTTCATCTGTAGCTGCATCCTCAGATAAGAAGCCACACTGTTCTCCTGCCTCCTTTGTCCCTCCCATGACACAGGGTGTAAATGTCACTCCAGCTGGCTGCCTCCCTAAATAGTCACTGCTCAGAAAAGGACCTGATGTTTGCACAAAGTGTTTGAAGGCCACCTGCATGAGTGGCTCCTGAGTCCTTTGGCTCTTTCCCCCAGCTCCGTGCTGGAATAGTTGTTATCATTATAGTCATAACAATTGCTTCTCACACCCACTGCAAATTTACTGTGGGCCAGAAGCCATGGGAGCTGTGAATGGGGTCATTTCATGTCAGCAACCTTACTCCCCTGTGCAGCTCAGGGCTGTCCCTTCCCCCACCCCACCTTTTTTAAATGAAAAACCTGAGGCACTGTAGAGTTAATAAACTCATCCAGGTTCTGTGTGTCTCTGCTTGCCATGTGGAAAATCCAGGCTAGACCTGGGTCACAGCTTACCATGCTGCACCTTCTGGTAATTTGCCCATGGTCTCCTAAGCTTGGGAAGCTGCCTACTGCTCTGATAATGCTCTTAGCTGTCCTGATTCCCACCTGGACTGTAATATGTGTGTGCTGCTCTTTGCTTTCATAACACTGAGGCCTCCTTCAGGACAATTGCCTTGCTTTCTTCGCTGTTTTCTTCCTATGCCCAGATTCCCCTCTGGCAATAGCTGCTTGAACCCTGGCTGGGTCTCCCCGGATGCATCATGGGAAGGCAGGGTGAGGAGTTCTTGACCAAGGCTGGAAGACACACAAGTTTCTGTATTCTGGTCTGGGATTGGACAGGGACTGTGGTGAAGAGGACACGTGTTATCCACCAGAAGCCTTCTGTCTCACCTGGGAAGACAAAGAGTACCTGACCATCCGCTGTACATCTAAAGACCAGCTGCCCTGTGGAGAATGTTTGGAGGTGGACTCGGGAACCATTCCATTGCCACAGTTCTGTTCTGGGCATGCATGTCCAGAGTCCTGGCCTCTGGAAGCGAGTCAGGGGAGTGAGAGTGAGTGGGAAGACCTGGAGGAGCCTGAGGACACAGTGATGACACCCACAGGTGGGTACCATGTGGTCTGGGAGGGGTGTGTCTGAGCCCTCCCCAGGGGCTCCTTGTTTTGAGTCCATGTAGACTAGAGTGATGTTCTGTGTCACCAACTTTGTTGGTGGCCCCTCAGGGACATCTCAGCAGCCATTTTTCATTGAATGCTCACCATGGTCCTTGTTCTATGACAATGACCCCTCAAAGTGGGACTGCCATTTCCTCTACTTTACACAGAAGAGGAATTCAGGATCTGGTCTCCTCTGCCAGGGCTCATAAGCCCAGTGCCTTCCTGTGCTGCCTGGAGTGGGTGTGGGCACATCCTTTGCCTAAGCCGCAAGCTCCTCCCAGGAGCAGCAGGTACCAAGCCCGTTCCTGTTGTATCTACCGCAGATGCCCCTGCTGGGTAAACTTCCAGGCAAGTCTTGTGTTGGGGCAGCAGGGTCTTCTCACTGCACCACAGTGCTGGGTGCAGATCAGAATCAAGAAAATGCAAACTATTAATGCCAGGAGCCCCTGAGCCTGAGACAGGGCCACCAGGCTGGGGTGGGCACACAAGAAGAAGGATCAAGATAGCACAGACCTTGGTCCTGGAGTGAAGGAGGTTAACTAACTTCTGGACAGGTAGGAAATGAGCCAACAGTCTGGTAACGATACAGGGTGTAGTTGCAGTGCAAAAATTGCTGACTGTTCTGGAAGCTTTCACCTAAACCTATTTCCAAGACCAATTGAAAGTGACGGAGGCTTCAGTGTGTGAAGATTCTGGGATAATTGAAACACACTTGTTCACTTTCACCCCATGGTGTCCCAGTCACAGCTCCCCAGCTGTATGAAAGGGGATTTAAGTGACTGAACTGGATTCTTAGAGGAAGCTAGCAGTCAAGCTGATAAGGAGGGTAGATATTTAAAATTCAAATGAGATGTGAAAAGTACATGCAGGTTCTTATCTGAAATAGGGAGCAACAAGTTAATAGGATGATCCCAAGACTTTGAAGGCATTGCTTGGAATTTATGGGGGAAGTCTGACACTCTGACAAGGCTGGAAGGCACAAAACTGGGGAGTGTGGAGACTTTCTCAGTGGGGAAAGGGCTGCTTAGAAATTGGGAGTCAACAAAAGAAAGCTGGAACTCTCTGATTACAGGACCTAAGATCAGAGGTGACCACTAAGGACTGCAGCACCAGGAACAGAGCAGAGAAGCAGGGTCAGGGAATTTGGGAAGGATTGGGGGTCTGGCTTCAAGCCTAGCTCTGCCCCTACTAGCTGGGTGACCTGCAGCAAATGACATTAAAACCAAGATGCAGCTGCATGCCTCCTGGAGACAATCAGACCCTCCTCCTGTTGTCACTGTAAGGGCTGGGTGACAACATGTGCCAAGATGCTACAAAGTGCCAGCTGTTTTTATCACAAATGTAAAGTGGGGACTTGCCTCAGTGAAGCAATGTAAACTTTTGAACACATTCAGTTGTGTTGATTTGTTCTATGGGGTGGGAAAAGTTCCCATGTATGGTGAGGTGGTAGGGTCTGGGTGGGCTGATTAAGCTTCAGCTATGGGCCATGGCTTCAGATGAGTCCTATCATGCTCTATTGTCCTGCACAAAGAGAGCGGCTCACATGCTCCCCTACAGACAAAGGCTGGCTTGCAGGTGTTGGTGTTCCAGGCATGAACTCTGGGCATGGCTTCCAGAAAATGGCCCATGCTACATACACTCAGGGACCCCCTCACCTAGACATTTATGCTTCTTTTATAAAAGCCAACATTCTTTACCTTCTCCAAAAGGCCCATAACCCTCAAAAGGTTAAGTACTTCTGCCATATACATTCTCTTACTCGCCCTGGGAGTGGGGAGAGGTTTCAGAGGAGAGAAAAAGCACTTTGCTTAGGGATGGCTGAGTGCATCCTTTAAACCTTGTCTTGGTCAGTTTCCTAGTTGCTAGGACAAAAGACCAGACATCTGAAATCTAAAGGAGGAGAGACTTATTTTGGCTCATGGTTAGTGAAGGTTTCAGTCATGGTCAGCTGGCTCCAAGATAGGGCGAAGGGGAAGAGGGGCCTGGTGGAGGACAGCTGCTCGTAGCTGGGTGGGCTGGAAACAGTAAGTGCAGGAAAGAGCTGGGGAGGGAGATTAACCATTTCAGGCTACAACCCCAGCGGCCCTCCTCTTCCGAACAGACCCCACCTCCTAACCACTGTCAGCTATAGACTCTCAGGATGCAGTCACCCTCCAGAAGTCCCTCTGTGAGTACACGAGGGTTTGGGGGCCATGCTAGATTTTAGATATAATAAACCTATTTCCTAATTATTCCATTTGATCTTCTTAACGTTAAGACAGTTATGGTAGAAAGCTAGTTTCTGTAAGTGATTTAATTTCTCACATACAGTTTTAATGGTATTCTTAGTTCTGTTTTATAAATGTTTTAGCAGTTTTTAAAATTTGTCCAGGATCATATCATGAAAATGGGATTCACCTGCATCCATATCACTCTACCATTGGTACATTTTACATTTCCCATAAGATGTGTTTGTGGGATTCTGTATAATCTATGTGCCTTTCCACCAAGTGGAATGAGGATTGCATTTATCTTTTATGAGGCTAAGAACTAACTAACTAACCAACCAACTAACTAACTAATTAACCAACTAACCTAGTGAAGCCCACAGCTCAGTGGGATTTAGAAAGGGATTGAACTTTCAATTCAGGGATGGGTACAGACCCAATGATGAGGCCATCCACTAAAAGCTATGTATTGTTTTAGGTGAACACAGAGTGCAAGCCATTCTCTTGGGACAGGACCTAAGGGTTTCAGAGTGATGATCCCTTTGGCAGAAGAGACCTCAAATGACTTTGGTCTAGAAAAATGTGCCCACCAACTGTGTCACCAGGAAAGATGAAGACTTGGGATGGAGCCACTGGCCCAGGTGTTACGGGTTAATTCTGAAGGAGGATGCCTGTCTTTCTTGGAACTCATTTTGAACAGCTCTGGGATTTCAATCATGGAAAGTTCTAAGTGTATGTTGGGGTGGGGGTGGGGCTTCTTCTCAAGAAAGGAGTTGAGAACCAACCTTTTCCAGCAAAGCACCTTGGACAAGCGCCTGGCACACATGTCCTGGATGTATACAGCCTTCCTCATTCACAGAAGGAGTTTCTGGGGTTCTAAAAGTGCCCCAGTTTGCTGCAAGGAACCTGCTAAGGAGTTTTACCCAGAGTCCATGGGCAAAACATGTTTTGATATCTTTCTACATCTTTCTTATACAACCCCAAACAGTTATACATTCCTTTAAAGGGCATTTTTTTTTTGTACTTTACACCTGATTTTAATGATTATATGAAGAAAAAATAAGATGAGAAAAGTGAAGTAATAGATCCAGCATGATTATAAGACAGATCATAGCTACAATGACAGAAAATAAACCATGTGAATTTTCAAATGCTCAAAAGAAATAGACCTGGAACATAGTTATATCATGTGACAGGAGACATATGGCTAAGTCAAGATCTCACAGATACAACAGGGGGAAGAGGGAGGGAGAAAATGAGAGAGAGAGAGAGAGAGAGAGAGAGAGAGAGAGAGATGCAGAGGAGAGACACAGAGACACAGAGACACAGGGACACAGTGACACAGAGACACAGAGATATAGAGATAGAAACCAGGCAGAAACAAAACTTGAGAAGCCCTCTGCCCTAAAATCTGATATATGAACTGCTCTTTATGTGCATTTGTTTCTAATCTTCATTTATTCTTGACAGAAAAGTCTTGTAGGTCATTGCTTTTTCTGCTGTTAATGAAAAAGAAATTTCCTGGGAGCTGAGCCACCTTGTTTCAGATTCTCTCAAGTTTCAATGCTTCACAATTAGGGAATTAACCAAGTATGCAGTGAAGGGAATAAATGACCGTGTTTACCATTTTGAACTCTGGATGTTCCTCTTTGGAGAAGAAATTAGGGACATAGAATCAAATGAAATGAGTCCCCCTCCCTGTAGGAAAAGGTCTCCCCCAGGCCCACATGCCTGCACGGAGTCATTTCTGTTGACAAGCCTGTTAATGTGCCATGTGGGACTTGGCTGCAGCCTGGTTGCTTGGTTGCAGGGTCAATGTCAGGAGGACTGGTGCCTCCAGGGCACACGGCACCCCTGCACACTGCACCCCTGCATACTGCTTCCACATTTGGCCTCTCCATGGAACACTCTCAAGCTTGCCTGTGCTGGAGAATCAATTACAGAGCATGGTAAGAACACAGATTCCCTTGCCTAGGTCCTGGAGGATCTGAATGAGGAAGACTGGGACGAAACCCAGAAATATGCAAATTTTTATGCTTAGCAATGATTAATTCTACGACCAGATTTGGGGACCACTGGCCCAGAATCTTTAAGATTTCTCTTGGCCTTCCTGATTTCCTTCCCTACTACAAATATTTCATAAGTACCTACTATACACTAGCACACTATTGGGTTGAGATTGCTGATACACATACATATTCAGCATTAAACTGTAGTGTAAAAGTGGACTAATCAATCAAAAGTAGTAAAAATGTCATAGCTGCTAAATTAATTCATAGGGCCAATTCAATTCTTGTCAATCCCAGCAACATATCTTGCAGTCATAAACAACTTCATTCTGAAGTTCATTGTACAAAAAATTAAATAAAAATCTTTGCACTATAAGGCTAAGTGAAGAATCCTTTGATTTGAAAGAAAAAGCATGATCTATAAACATTTTTTTCTGTAAAATCTTTCAGTAACAGGATTAAGGATAACTTACAAATTAAGAGAAAGTATTCATAAATAACGTATCCAACAAAAGAGTAACATCGAATGTGTTGGTTGCTTTTCCTGCTGCTGAGACAAAATGTCTGACACCCACAGCTAGAGGAGAAAATGTTTATTTTGGCTCATAGCTTGTAGAGGTTTTAGTGCCTAATCAGCTGCCTCCACAGCAGGGAGGCATGACAAAGGGGCATCACAGCACAGAAACTGTTCATGGCAGGCAGAAGGCAGCAAAATCAGCAAACACCGAGCACCAATTGAAGCAGCAAACAGTAACAAGCAATGCCTACCGCCCACTTTCTGGCCCTTGTGTTCTATCCAGGCTGTGTGCCCTTCGGATGGGTAGCACTTACACGAGGGTGGACTTTCCCCACTACCGACACCAAGCACTATGCCAATCTAATCAGTGGACTAATCCAGTAATCCCAGCAGCACACACTTAAACCCAGTGTTACGTACTCTAGATCCAGCCACTTTTGAAAAGCCCCACATATGTCCACATGAGTCTTTAAGGGGACATCTAGACACAAGCAATAACATCTATACATAAAGAACTCTCGAAGCTCAAAAGAAAAAAACAAAGCCAATGAGAAAACCAGTGAAAGACAGTAGGAGACATGTCACTGCAGATGATATACATACGCATGCAAATAAATATATGGAAAAATGTTCGGTTTCATTAGCTTCTGGAGAAATGCAAACTAAGCCATGGTGAAACATCTTCACATAAGTATCAAAGTAGACAAATGGGCACCATACCCAAGGTGGTAAGGATGTAGAGAACATGGATTTCTCATACACTGCTAGAGGTGATGTAAAATAGTATATCTAACTTGAAAAAGTATGATAGTAGTTTGTTAGGGCTTGCATATAGATGTCCCCTCAAAGCCTCATGCAATCATGGTGGACAAGTTTTTTCAGAGGTAGCTGAGTCTAGAGTTTGTGAGTGATTCATAATGCAATGCTGAGATTAAAGTTGGGTGATTCTGGATTATTCCACAGAGCCGCCCTAATCCTAGCAACCTGGATAAGATAAAAGGGAGGGAAAGAGGATTGTTTTTCTATTTTTTGCCCTCATTGTTGCTTTTACTGTCTTCCATCTCTATGAATGGTTGCCCTTCTGCCATGTGCCATCCTTCCTGGGAGCAACCTAATTAAGGACCAAAACATCTGCAAGCTGTGAGCTAAATAAACCTTTCCCCCGCTAACTTTGGGTGTCAGGTATTTTGTCTTGGCAATGAAAGAAAATTAAGACACAGCTTGTAAGCTCAAGCATGCAATTAGCACAAGACATAGCAATGGCATCTTACGTGTTTAACCTAAAAAATTAAAATTTATATTTACATAGAAATCTTTACAAAAATATTCCTAGGACCTTTATTTATAATAATTCTCAGACTGGAAACAAGCCAAGATCCTTCAACCAACTGAAGGATGAAACAAAATATGGGGCTCTGTAGGGAAGAAGTGAACCTTGACACACACAATAGTGTGGATGGAACTGTAGGGAATTGTGTCAGGCAAAATAAACCAATCCCAGCAATCTCAGAACATAGTGTAAGTCTGATTCCATTTATTAAACATTCTTAAAATGACAAAATTATAAAAATGGAGAACAGATTAGTGGTGACTATTGGTTAAGAAGGCTGGAGGAGAAGAGTGGATGGGAGGGGAGGGGAGTGTGACAATGAAGGGTGACAGGAAGGGTCCTCATGATGAGGGCAATGCCCTGTGCCTTCACCTTGGTAGTGTATTGAGTGTGTGAATCCACTCATGACAAAATCACACTCACATGATGAAAGCTTATGGGATTTCACATGCACATACCTGCATATATGTTACACACACACATGCACACGTGCACACACACACCCTTCAGCACTAATAAAACTGAAAAATACTGAATCAAATGGATGGACTGTGTTAGTGTCTCTACCCTGGTTGTGATATTGCACTACAGTTTTCCAAGATTCTATCATTGAGGCAAATTGATACGAGGGCACAGGGATCATCCCCATTGTGTCTTCAACTGCATGTGAATATACAATTAATTCAAAGTAAAAAATATTTAACGGAAAATAGAAGAGGGCTCCCCAACTCTGTTTTGACCATCTATTGCGAGGGCCAGTTCCATAGAAAGTTACAGATCCACTGAATGAGAGCAAGGGTGCTTAGCCTCAGGATTGGCTGTTGCCCACAATGCCTCAGTAACTCATTTAAATAGTGCCAATCTGTGGACTGTAACCATGGAGAAAATGATAGAAAGCATCAGATAAGCTCTAGCTCTCTCTGCTCTATTTCAGCTTGACACATACTTATTTATTTCATTTTTAATGCGCTTTACTTAAAAAATAGTAATGCATTTTATTAGTATTTGTTTGCAGTACATAATAACCACTTTATTGTGGGGAGTTTGCATATGTATACAACATATTTTGCCCCCTTCACCTCCCTATGCCTTCCAACTCTTTATCCTTTCTCATTTGAAAAGGCTCTGTTTATTGAGCGCTTATTGTAAAACAGGCTGCAGGGAAGCCCAGGAGACAGAGGTGCCCGTGTTTGGGGACTTGCCAGTAGGAACCCACTTCCTCTGGAGGAGGTAAGATGCAAGTGCTTGAAGGCATGAAGTGTACTGCAGTCAGTGAGACAGATAGTGGGATGAAGCTAGAGAGAAGTGCTGTGTCAACAATAGAGATTTTGTTTTCCTAGAGGCAGTGTTAATCTTGCCTGCAGGGAGGGTCTTGTTAATCTTGCCTGCAGGGAGGGTCTTCAGAAAGTATCACTCTGAGAGAAGGAGTGTACATGTTAAAGGGTGTGGCTTGCAGGAGGGGGCTGGGATGGGACAGACTCTGAGTGGAGTTTGGTTCCATATATTTAGAATTCAAGATCTCCCTAGCTGTGGGGCACTCTGGGTGTCAGGTGGGATGACACTGCATTTGCCTCCAAGGCATGGCTTTATTCTCAGAGATGGTAGCAGGATCCAAGGCCAGCTGTGTAGAGCATCACTGGACAGGGAGCAAGGTCAGCAGGTGAGTACAAGGGCACAGCCCATGTCAGTGGATGGAGTAAGGGCACAGGAGAGGGACACTGTGTGTCTTTCCATCCTGGACTAAGAGAGCAGACCATCCCATCTTTGCTAATAAACTGCTCCACGACGTCAGCAGGTTTAGAGTCTTCCCTCTCTGCCTCAGCTCCTTTAATCAGTCCACTTATTCTCTAGAGATATAGAATGGAACATTGGTTGTCTCTTCAGCATCCTCTCCTCCTCTTTCTCACTGCAGTGTAAGGCCCAGCTGGCTTTCAGGAGCTCTCCCTGGTGTAAATAGAACTAGTGGTTACATGAAATTCACAGATATTTTATAGGGACTTTTAGAACATTATCCCCCATGCACCTGCAGGGAGACTTTCTAGAAGTTATTTATTGAT
>NDGN011378538.1:0-27102 GCA_002564285.1 Tympanoctomys barrerae
GGCCACACACACACACACACACACACACACACACAAATAAATAAATAAAATTTTAAAAAAAAGGATTGTCCTAGCTGTGTCTCTCACATCTTCCCTCCCTCTTTGCAGAAAGGCGAGGGTGTATTAGTGGTTCCTCCCAGCAGGAAGCCTCCAAGACAGGGCCCGAGGAGCCCGACCTGTGGGTGTCCACCACCCAGAGTGACCCTCTCCTTCTGAGTGCTGACGAGGCCTACCGACTTTGGGATTGAGATGTCACGTCCTGAATCAGGTTAGGACAGATGGGGTCTTGACTTAGGTTTTAGTACCCAATCTGGTTCCCCTTGTTTGCTGAATGAACCGCTGGTGGAGAAGAAGCTCATGTGACACAGACTGGAGACAGTCACTGGTCACCCACCAGTGAGGACCTGAGGCTCTCAGTCAACAGCCTGTGACTAACTCCTTCTACGGCCCCTTTTGTGAATGTGGCAGCGTCAGCCCTTTCCTGACCCAGCCTTGGCATGGTGCAGGCCCAGCTGACTCCCAGTACAGACTGTGGGCCACCTGGGTACAGCAGTACCAGCTGGCCAGGCTGAGGTGCCAAGCCAGAAAACCTGCAAGGTTATAAATGTGTGTTCTTTTGAATCAAAGAGTTGTGGGGTAGGCATTATGCATCAATAGCTAAGAAGTAGATTTCCATCAGAAAAGAAAGGATGCTCAGAGCTTCTTATATTTTTAAATTATGGGAAAGTTCTCACGAAGTTACCCAAACTGAGTTCAAATGATGACTCCCCGGGCCTCCACCTCCCAGAGTGCTGGGCTGACAGGCACCCCCAGCGGCCCAGGCTCCCCAGGAGAGCTGACTGCTGTATTCTGGAGTCCTTGTGGCTTTCACGGCTGTGTGTGCATCTATAAGCCGAAGGTTCCTTCAGAGATAATGACTCTTGCAACCGAGAATCAGAAGCCTGGGTTCATGGCCCAAGGAGGCCAGGCCTTGGGAATGATTTTCAAGTAATTTACTTCCCACCTGTGTGCTGCAGTGAGTCCTCTAAGCACTCTGGACATTGTCTGGTTCATCTGTACAGTAGTGAGTTGAACTGTGTCCTTCGGAGATGTGTGATTCTGTTCTAACATTCAGTTCCTATCCATGTGACCTTACCTGGAAATAGGATCCTTGCAAGTGGAGTTGAAATGAGATCATCCTGGGTTTAGGGTGGAACACAAGCCCAAGGGTTGGCTTCTTTGTTTGTGAAGAAGGAAAATTTGATGCCCAGATACGCAGAACAGGTCTAGAAAGGAGAAGGCTAAGAAGAACAGAGGGCAAGGTGGAGGGAGGCAGCCATAGACCAGGAGACTGCAACAGCCCCTGCGAGCTGAGAGAGACCTGGAAGGGCTTCTCTGTCTGTGCAGCCCTGTGACACCTTCATCTCAGACTTCCTACATCTCAGATTATGAGACAGCAAACTTCAATTACTTTAAACAACCTCTCTGGGAGTATTTTGTTGGGCGGCCTTAGGAAAAGAGAACATGTGGGGAACGATGGGCCACAGGCATAAGAAGGTGGATGCGTGAGTCTCTGCAGGCCCAATGACCGCCTGTCCTGGGCATGCCCACAGCGGCACTGGCTGCCACGAGGGAGAAGCTCTTTGGTTCACACTGGTCAAGTTTGCAACTGATGGGCAGATGCAGAGCACCAGCTTCAAACCCAGCTCAAGCTAAAGTGCAGAGAACACTGCTTTGGGATCAGACAACTTGGAGTCACTGTCTGACCCCAGCCAAATTGCACCATGGTGTTCAGCCAATTTAGGGGACATAGGGGTGGCAGGGCGAGAAAGAACAGGAGCATGTCCTGGCCTCCCACCTTGCAGCTTCCCAGCACACACCTCTGATTTCAGAGAGCCCCATGCTTCTTTTTTCTTCCTTGAGCCTCAAGCTGCCCAGCCCCTGGCTCGCTGTCCTTCTGCTGGGCTGCAGGTCCAGCATGCTCAGAAAGCATATTCTGGCATTGCTGGGAAGGCTTAGGGGAAGAAACCAAAACAGGCTGGCTCTGCAAACACCCAGCTTCCGATGGGCACCTGGTGATAAACTCATCCATCTCCTGCCTGTGCTTAAATTCTTGTATGCATTCCCTACCAACTCAACAAAATCCAGGTTCCCGCGCGGTGGCCACCCCCACCCACTGCATCTTTTATCATTCGTTCTGTTGTAGTTTGCGTCATGCCCAACTTCCTGTCCTGGGTGAACACGCCGCTGCATCTGCACAGTGCTGGGCCATGGCTCCTGCGACGATGCGATGACACCTAGCAGGGCCTTGTGGCTGGAATCAGACTCTTTGTGACTTCTTCCCTGAGGCGTATGAATTTAGGTTAGTGTAACTTTTTGTGCTGTGATCATGTATTTCTTCTTACTTAGTATTATTTTATTGCTTTAATAATAATAATAATAATATAAACTATAGCTATTTTTAAACATCAGTTTATGTATTGAAGAACTCTTTCTGATTTTTATCAAAAATAGATGACTCTGCTAGACACATTATTGGGTAGATGTTTATGTGGGCATAAATTTCCAACTGTCTTGAAAGTTTAGCTCAAGTGCCCCTTGTTCTAAGAAGTACCTTCAGACTTCTTGGGCACGGGAGCCTGGCCCTGCGCTGTCCCATGGCCCCTCTGTGCAGGCTCCCTCCCTATGCACAGGTGCAAGCCACCATGGATCAAGGACATTGGGGAAAACAATTGCATCTGAAGTGAACACATATTGGCATTTTTGTCATTATTCTCTAAGTGCACTATTCTAATAACTATCTACACAGCACTTACATTGTGTCAATGTCTTAATTAGGCTCCAGGTGACTGGCAGCGTGCAGAAGCGCACGTAGACTATATGCAAATATGATGCCATGCTATGTAAGGGATTTGAACTTCTGCATATTTCCATATCTGCAGAAAGGGTTGTATCCTGGAGCTGCTCCTTCCCAGTCACCCCAGGGCGCCTAGACCTCTCCCTCTGTGGCACGTACAAAACTGCCCTGCCCAGGACCTGGGCTCTGGAATGGGAGTGCATTCACCCTGATTTCCCTAAGACCTGGATTACATGGTCAAAGTGCATTTGTCGACCCAGCTTTTGAATGGGGCTCTCTTTCCTGAACTCGGTGTAGCATTTGTGTTAATCCTGCCTGTAATGTTTCGAAGAAGAAGCAAGGTCCAAGGGGTCTGTTGTGGGTCATGTGTTCTGAGTCAAAATCTCAGCGTGCACCTGATCCTCAGGTGCCAGAGGCTTCCAGACCCTTAGTGTGTTCAGAAATGGGGCCGACAGACAGGAAGTAAAGCACTCGCGCTCCCTGGAGAGTAAATACTGGCGTGCAGTGACCAGAGAGCAGGCTGGCCCCGCGAGACGGCAGCAGAGCAGCAGAAGAGATGAAGAGAATTCCTAAGACACAAAGCACTCTAGCAGGTAGGGCCCTGACACAAATGAGGCCGTGGGCTTTGTAAAGGCCCAAGCAAAGAGGGAAACAGAATGGGCTGCAGTTCGTAGCAGTCAGCAGACCGAGGGGGGAAATGCTCATCCGTGTACTTCTCTCCCCTCTACTGAGTCTAAAGGTGTGTTCTGCCTGGTAGATTTTCATGTAGGCACCACGCCATCGTGACAGTGGCCTCATTTGAGCAGCAACAAAGCACACCACGCCGTGGCCCCTGTACTTCTCAGTGTGGGCAGAGGGGCTGGCGCTACAGTCATTTGTCACGAGCCAGGTTTTGTCTGTGAGGACACACAGACGGCCCCCCGTGCCGGTCAGGCAAGCAACTTGCTGCCTGGGCAGTAAACCGACAGTGCATCTGCCCAGCAGCTTATTGAAGGTGCCAAAAACCAAGGTCCGACTGTAGTAGCACAACTGACCAACAGGGGGCGCCAGGCAGCCCACCTCACAGCCCTCACTTCGGCCACCGGTGCCACGGCTATCCATACCAGAGCTCTCTGCTTCTCCGTGTCTGTGTGTGTGTGTGTATGTGCGTGTGCATGTGTGTGTATGTACACATAAACATACATACATGCACACACAGTGAGTCCTCACCCGGGTTCCGCATCTGGATTCACAGATTAAAAATTCTTAAAGCTTCTGCGCTGAACATGTGCAGACTTTTCTTGCAACTTTTCCCTAAACAGCACAGCATGACGATGATTTGCATTGCATTGAGTGTTGTAAGTAACCCAGACACAACCGGAAGCACACGGGCTGATGCGTGTAGCTGTAAGCAAATACTGTGCTGCTTTAGATAAGGGACCTGAGCATGTGGAGGTGCTGATATCCAAGGGCCTTCTGGAGCCAACGCCCACAGATGTTGGAGGGCGTCAGCATTTACTTATCTGTATGTCTCTACATTTTTTCTGTATTTAAGACAGGGCCTACGGGGTCTACCAGATCTCACTATGGATTGGACTCACAATGATTCTCCTGTTTTCAGCCTCCCAAGTGATGGGATTACAGATGAGAGCCACCATGCCCAGTCTCCGTCACTGTCTCAGCATGCCCCGGGATCGAACCCCGGTCACTGCGCTCTGCCTAAGCGGGAGCTTTAGCCCACTGAGCTATCAGCCTGGCCCTTGTCTCTACATTTATAGCTCTATTTATTTTAATTAATTACAAATAACAACTGAAGTAGGTCCTACCTTTCTCTTGTAGATAAAGATCATGGACCATACAGCTATGTGGAAGAATCAAATTTAATTTATAGCAGTTGGAATCCCAAAGTTTCTCAGCATAGCTCTAGTCTAACACCCAGCCATTGCCAAGTGAAATACCTTTGCAAATAACAGTGCATGGCGCACGGGTCCTGGACAAGTGATTCTCAGCCCTTTCTTTTTCCCTTAGTGTATGAGGAAGGAGTCTTTTAAAACAATGTTTCCTACTCAGTGCCCCATAAAACTTTAATAGTACCGATGTACTGTGTATCTGTTTATATGCCATCCACATACTTGTACATTAAACATAAAAAGAGTAAGAACTCTTTCCAGAACCAGCTCTAACCCCTTTAAGGGTGATGTTATCCCTCTTGAAAACATATGTTCTATGTAGTCAGATGTATGTTTTAGCACAATAGCTTAAGAACACTGGGTGCTGGGCTACAGGAATTGATGCTTTCCCTGATGTGTTTTGATCTTGTTTGGCCCTTTCTTTTTGATTCTTCTATTTCTCCTTTTTGAATATAAATATTTAGTTTGCTCTTTGTACCTTGGGATAATATAACTCATCTTCCCATTGTTATAAGGGTTCATAGGTAACAGTTTGTATTGAATCTCAGAGGAGGATTTGAACTTGAAATTTTGAGGAGTGCTGGAACTGTTGAGATTCTGGGAAAGGATTCATTGCATCTCTGATTGATGCAAGGTAGTTGTTCCATGTTAGGTAGAATTATGAAACTTACCGTTGACACTTGTAGATTTGGATGCTAAGTTGACAAGGAATGGAATGTGACAGTCAAGCTTCACTGCCGGGTTGCATAGCTTGGGACCAGCTTAGGGAACTGGTAAAGCTCACTTGTGAATGTGTCTGCGAGGGTCATGGAGGTGGAGCCTTGGGAACCACACAGGGTCCCTGGTCCCGTCCTCTGCCCTGTCCCCTCCTCCACTTCCCAGCTGCTATGAACTGAGAATCTTTGCCACACTCTGCCACACTCTCTTGTTTGAGGGTCTCTGCCTTAGGACTAGTAAACCATGGGCTGAAATCTCTGAAGCCATGAACTAAATGAACGTGTACTAAGTTCTTGGTTCTGGGTGCCCCATGCATCACATACACTAACACTCTCACAGGGCCTAAGGGTGAGGCCGTCTTTGCCTGATCATTATTCTTCCTGCTGCACCAGATATGTGGTATGAATGGTCCATTTTGGTTGTCCTGAGACTATCATCACTTTAAAATGAAAGTCCTGAGTTGGGGAAACAGCTCGGTGGCAGAGGTGCTGCCTGGCAAGTGCAAGATCCCACGTTTAATGCCCCTGAACTAAGCGTAGTAGCGCATACCTATAAACCCAGCACTAGGGAGGCTGAGATAGCAGGGTCACTGTGAGTCCAAGCTGTGTAGCAAGACCCTGTTGCAAAAATAAAAAATAAAATGGAAGTCCTCAACCCTGAGATCTCTTCAATCCTGGGCAGATTAGGAGCACTGGTGACTGTGTGCACCAGAGTCAGGCTCCACACACCGACACATATACAGAAGAAAGCTGTCACCTTGAGTCATTCTGTCCCACCTGGACCACAGTGCTCCAGTCTCAGCACCATCTCTCCCCAGCTGACACTTCCTGTGCTCGAGCTACCCATCTTCTGGCACTCCTCGTAAGTCTCTGCTTTGGTAGTACTAATGCTCGACTTACGATGTCCTTACCCTTTCTCCTCAATGGCTCCCCACGCAGAGTGTGCAGATTAAAGCCCAGGAACTGCCCTTCCTAAGCCCGACCTACAAATCAGCCTTTATGACCCTGACTGATGTCTGTGACTCAAGGACCAGGGAAGGCAAAGAAGAACATGGGTGGTCTCTAGCCAGGACCACATGCCCCCAGGTAGCTCCAGAGCCCAGGGGTGGGATTGTTCTGGGGTTCCCGAGGAGGAGACATGGAGCCAAGCGCAGGCCACACAACTAGTTCTTTTAAATAATCATTCCTCCAGCCCACACCCACATCAAGGGAAGACCGTCTGTCATTCATTTAATCTCAGAGTTCTGGGCGGATACTTGTGAACTCCAGAGAAAAAGCCTCTTCTTTCTCTGCCCTTCTCACACGGGGGACAGGCGTCTTGCGTTGCTTCTGGCTATGAATGCACTCCGTGTTTCTCGGCAGCACCTTGAAGCTCAGCTTCTCCCCAAGTCAGGAAGCTTGAACGAGCACCCTCCCTGTCAGGTGAGCCCCTCACTGGAGGACCCGCGGCTTCCGGCTGTCCGGACTGTCTCCCAGAGGCTCACCAGTACATGCTCCTCCCTGCTCCTACAGTTTTCTCTCTTTCTGGTGGTTTCACCACGAGGCTGACTTGTCACTGATTGGACAATCACTCAGAGTCCTTGGGGCCTGTTGGCTTATCAGCTGCTCCCAACGCGAGAGCCTCATCAGTGTCTCGAGAGATCTGAGCCCACAGGCATTGCACTTGCCACCTTGGTTGCTTGACCTGGAGTGGTTCTACTAAATACAGCTTCCTGTGGCCAGGGCTGGCGTGGGGGGGGGGTTCTCATTGTTCTTGGGTTTCACAGATGTGTCCCTAAATTTAACTCTAGTGACCTTAAAACGACGTGTAGCCCGAGCCCTGCCTCCTCACAGGCACAGCGCTTCTGAGGGGTCCTTTCCACTTTCCAAGCCTCAGTTCCTGCACTGGCGTGGCAAGGCGGAGCTTAGGCCTCAATGGCTTTGGATGGCTCTTCTAGGTGCATACCCTGGTGGCCTCCTTTGGTCTAGGGTCTTTCTTGAGTAGCAAGGGCCCCTTGCTCTTGCTCAAAAGGATAGACAAGGAAGGGCAGCGCAGCCTTACATTCATAGGCAAGCCCTGATGTCAATTTTCTGCCCGATTCCTGGCTTTGGTTATCCTGTGGATCAAACCGTGCCCTCTCTCTGCATGGTAATGCACATGGATATGGTAGCCATATGTCCTAGGTTTCTTTGGAAGGCCTTGATTTCAAATATTCTGTCCCATCATCAAACCTCGTGTCAGATCATGTATCTTGATTTTTGATTCAGAAAATATGGTCACCATATGGCAAATGACTCCACCACTGTGGCACCAGGGCCCCCACCGCCCTCCTGCAGTGGCTGTGCCTGGACGCCCAGACACACGGGGCGCCCCTCCTCCAGGCTCCCCTGGCCTCCTCAGGGCCCCCCTCTGAATCTCCACACTTGGGCCCTGTGTGGGCTTTAGGGCTTCCCAAGAGCAAGGACAACATTTATTTCATCTCCACATTCCTGCTACCAGCTCTGAACACACATATTACATTGTAAAGTAGATATCTTCTTGAAAATTTAAGGACATATATTTTTAAATTAAAATCTTTTAAAATAAAACCAATAAATGTAATAACCAAAGGAAAAGTTGATACATTTCAAAATGTTTCTCCTCTCCTTTCATCTCCTTTCCTCCCACCCCTCTCGTCTTCTCCCCTTTCCTTTGCTTTCTCTTCCCCGTCCTTCCCTGTATGATTCTTTCAAAAGTTCTAAAATATCTGGCCATTTACTGGACAGGGAGAGACCCTGCTCACGGAGCTCCTGGGCTATACAGAAGTCGGCTCACATACGGCCAATAGTCCACAGCACCGGAAGTGAGCCTTCACCGTCTCACACCTGCGTCAGAGTCAGTCCTGCAGCTCTGCCGCCCTTGGCAGACACGAATTACAGCTGCAAGCGTTCAGGTGTTCTGTAAACAGAAGAGGGAAGGGACGTTTCTATTAGTGGGGCAAGGAGGAAGAAACCCACCTTTCAACCTTAGGAGAAAAACCTTATCCATCTTGGATTCCATTACTGTTGGCTGTATTTATTTCTTTCTGAGATAGGGTCTCACCATGTAGCCCAGTTGGCCTCAGATTCATGGCGCTCCTCCTGCCTCAGCCTCCCAAGTGCTGGGATTGCAGGTCTGTGCTGCCACACCCGACAATTGAATTTTTTCAGTTCTAGGCTTATCCTCCGGCACCCTTTCCTTCTTACGCCCTGCAGACTTCAGTATTTCTAAGCTCATGTCCAGCTTGTGTTTCACTCTGAGACCATGCTAGATGCTGGCCCAGTGCTGCTGGTAACGTCTACTTATCTATGCTCCTTACTATACCCTTCAAAACCTCTCATGGCCAAAGTTCTAATCATTTCAACTGCTGTGCATTCTCAAAAATAACCTGGCTATCTCAGATTTCTGAATCTTCTGGGGTGGCTGTCTGTTTTCAGAACCCAGGCCAGCCCTGCCTTCCAAAACACAATGGAGAGGTCTCCTCGTGCTAATAAGCACAGGCAGTGATGATGACAGTGACAATGGTGAGAACAGTGACGCCACCGCCAAGCTGATGGGGAGGGTGGCAAGCCTGACGTGCGGCTGCTCCTGGGCACAGGGGTGACGGTGACGGGATGGTCACAACCACACCGAAAGCAATGCTGATGACAGTGAGGGGCCCGGGCATGCAGCAGGTATTACGTGGGAGGCCGAGGCCGAGTGCCAAGCACTTTGTGGGTGCTCCTTAAATCACATTAGAACAGAAAAGGTTATTTTTTTTTTCAGAACTGAGGATTGAACTCAGGCCGTTGTGCTTGCCAGGCAAGCACTTATTCTACTGAGCTATCTCCCCGGCCCCTGGAAAAGGTTATTGTACCTCAAAAATAATTTGGGAACCATATTAAGCCCCCCAAATTAAAATTTGACAAATCTGGATTTGATTTTGGGATCCTGTCTCAAAGCTCTGTCCTATAAGTCTCTTCTCCAATGACCCTGCACATCTTCAGAACATGGTGGACAGGCAGGAAGTTGGCCAAGGAAATGGGCACAGAATTCCCTTGGCAGTACATCATGTTGGGGGACAGGAGCATTGCAGGGGGAGCACATTCACACCCTCCATTTGGATCTGGGGATATATGTAGCTCCCACTCCCAAGAGAACTCTGGGTTCTCCAAGCAATGACAGTAACCTGGACCTTTGGCTAGTAGAGCATCAGTACTCCCTGGGCCAGGGATGGTAGAGAAATCCGCAGACCTTTTCAGCATTTTCAAAGGAATAAATGCCCAGAGGATGATAAGATTGAATCCAAATTCAACCAACAGCTAAACAAAGTGAAGCCACCCACCGCCCCAGCTCTACAACCGATAGGAGCAGTTTCGGTGTCCAACCTAAGCGACAGCTCCAGCAGCACGGGAACCTTCTCTCATCCCTTGCTTGAGGTTGAAGCCCAATGAGGTTGAAAGGCAAAGACTCCCAAGGAGCCGCCGCGAGCATCGAAGAAGCCTCACGCAGTCGCGTGTCCGTTGGCAAAGAGTTGCTATGGCCGCGCTGTCATGTGACCACACAGCAATGATACCCAATTGTTCTGAGTATTTAGATGGAGGAGATCAGCAACTCGCCTTACAGCTGGTCTGGCTCGGCCAGTGGTCCATTCCAGTTCCTGGGGTTGAATGCTGAAGAGCACATGATTCCCAGCACGCTGCCCTGCTCAGCTTGGTCTAGATGGGACAAGGCTCATTAGTTGTCTTGAAGGCTGTCTGGGCTCAACTGAATCATCCACCACATCTCAGTGCCCCCTTAGACACACAAGCTTTTTCAAATCTATGCATTCCAACTGTCTGGGTTTCCGATACCAGCCACACCCTGTCCTTCCCATCCTCCCTCTACCTTGGTTTCTTTGAGAAAGTTTCAAGCTTCGCAAATCAAACCACACCTGTTACTAGGCATGCCAGTTAGGCTGCGGAGTTAGAGAAAATCCATTCACATGGATGCATACTGGGCATCCGATGGGCCAATGTGGCTGGGACCTCCTTTCTAGGCTTGCCAGCTTAGCCGCAGAGCCCCACTATGGGCCCAGCAGTGAAACCAGTCATGACTGAGGATGCCTTGTATTAGAGACAAGTGGAGCCCCTCACGGATACGGGGGAGGATCACGGCTTGCAGTCTTACCTGATGGCTCTGCGGTGAGCGCCTACTGTGTGCAGCATGGAGCACTTTCCCCTGGACTTGCTGACCTCCCACGGCAGCTTCCCAGCTGAAGTGTGGCTTCACCGAACAGACAGGGACACTGACAGGCCGAGAGAGCAAGACGTCTGTCTGAGGCCACCAGCTAGGAAGGGGCGCTCAAATCCACTCTGGGCTCTAGCACGGCTTCTTCTAGTTGCTTCATACTCTAGTGTATGTGGGAAATGATCCCGAGGTCCTCAAATAGAAGGGAGGTGCTCCGGCTCCTCCTCATTCTCTTCCTCCTCCTCATAATGTTGCTTGTGCTGTGTTCCCCACAGAAGCAGGCCTTCACGTCACAGCGGTGTCTCCCAGTGTCCTCTACTTTATGACTACAGAGATCCCAGATGCAAGTCCATGGCATAGCTTGCCTTTGAGCTTGAATTTGTATGGCTGGCATGGTGTGCGGCTCAAGAAAGGAGCTTGGGGAAAGCAGCAGTCTTCCTGTAGCTCCACACGTGCAGGCAGGTGCACAGGTGCACGGCGGGCTGTCCAGCCAAACATCTCCTTTTTTAACCTATCCAAGCAAAATGGGGTCAAGACCTAATCCCATGATTAGATTGCGCCTTCACCTTGCGCCTGTGACCCACACCTGCCATGCACACTTGTCCCCAGTACTCCCTTCCCTCTGCAGCTGAGCAGCTGCAAGGACCCCAGCAGCTCCCTCGCAGACCCAGTCTGCATGCTTCCACTGGAGCCAGGAAGTGCCAGGAGGGCTAGCGGTAGGAGCTCACGGCCACTGCATCCTGGAGGACTCCATGCTGCCAGCCAATGCCAGACGATAAAATCTCTTGTCAACAGCAGGTCTCCCCAGCCACCAGCTCACCAAGTCCCTGAGAGTAGTCCTTGGACAAAGCCGGCCATTCTGCTCTCGTCTAGGATGTTATTTTGTGGCAAAAGACCGATCCTTTTGTATCTCTGAATGTCACAATTCTCCCTAGTAAGGGAGAATCCTGCTTTCTTGTTTTGCTTTGCTTTATTTTTTTTTTCAGAACTAGGGATTGAACTCACCCTCTTGCGCTTGCCAGGCAAGCTCTTATTCTACTGAGTTATCTCCCCAGCCCCTGCTTTGCTTTAATACCAGGGACTAACGCAGAGCCTTCACACTGAGCTACATCCCCAGTTTCCCTTCTCCCTCTAGAGAAGGTCTTGCTAAGTTCCCAAGTTCCCTGATCTTGGCTCAGACTTGTGATCGCCCTGCTCCCAAGCATGCTGGAACTACAGGCATGCGCCACTGCATTTGATGTCCAACTATCTTTAGTCTAGAGAGTTATTTCCTTTCCATAGCGTTGTCTAATACCTGGGGCACTGATAGCACTTAAATTCACTTCTTTTTTCTTCAAAGTACCATTCGGCTGTAAACATCCAGAGAAAGGGAAAATGAGGTGTAGAACAGTAACCCGGAAACTCCACTTCCTCTGTGTGTCAAATAATATGAATTCATGCCATTATTAAACAACCACAACAAAAATTAACCCCAAACAGAATTCAATCCCGCAGGAGGAGAGTGGAGGGAGATGTCATTTACAGTACAACATTAATTGAAGAAAAAGCAGAATATAAAATTGTTTGTTCACTGGGATCTCAGCTACATAAAATACTATTTGAATAATGAGATGCAGCAAGATGTTAATAGTTTTAATCTCTTGCTGATAAAATCATAGATGATTTGCATTTTCTTATCTGTTTTGTGTTTTGCAAAGTTTCTACAGTGAAAATGAATTCTCTTTTAGGGTTGCACGAATTATACATACCCCCTCTTTTTTCTCTTGCTCACCCACTCGAGTTCTGTCCTTTTCCCTGCCAACATAATTAGGTGGCATTTCCTGCTAATGTCACCAAAGTTCCTTGGACAGAAGTTCCCAAAGGATCAGTCCAGAGTTTCTATGGAAAAACAAACACAAAGTAAAAGCTACACAGAGAACAGTAGGGAGGCAAGCAAGCAGCAGATTAGCCACGCACTCACTGTGCGTTTGCTGTCACCTGCCTCACCGGTCCTAGGGACGCGCCTTCCTCAGCATCCACTGCCATGGCTCTCACCTTTGCCATCTGCCCACCTTTGGTAGCCTTTGACTGAGTGCTGCAGACGCCTGGATCTCAAAGGTGGGCACTGGGGTCTGCACACACAGCGAGGTCACAAAGCAATTGGTGGCTCCTGCTTATGATGCTGAGACTCCTTGGGGCACACGGTGGGCTGCAGGATGGAGCAGCGTCAGGTGGGCACAGGAGTGATGGCCTCTGACTCTTAGCAACTTCTGGGGCAGCTGAAAGCCACAGCCTGCTGCAAGCCCTGCTTTGTGCTCATCGCATGAGCCTGCAGAGTTATCACGGCAGACTGAGAGTGCCTAACTGTCTTCTGTCACCAACTCCATCACGTGACCTTCCTGGCCACCAGCATTGACACCAGCTCCTTCTGGCCATGAGTCACACCAGGACATCTGTGGCCCTCACATTGTCACAACCCCGCAGAGGGAGACTGAGCTGAGCATGCCGCCTCCCTGCCCCACACACCATGTCGAGAACTGCAGATTACTGGCACCCTGGTCCGGGACACAGGATGGGTGGGGTGGGGTGGCAGGGAAGAAAGAGAGGGGACAGAGCCTGGAGGGATCAGGAGGTGGGAGGTGAGGGCTGCAGTACCAGCATAGTTCCCAGGATCGGGGGGGGGAGGATTCTGGGAATCCCCATCTTGTACAGAAGCCCCTGGAAATGCCAAGCACCTGTGCCCAGCAACCCTACCCACCTCCACCTAGAATCTGCCGCTGCCTGCCCTGTATTGTGCAGAACGAAGCAGGCCTCCCACCGCCGAGCAGAACTGGCAATGTCCAGTCACACCCTGCTGCACTCTGCTCCCCCTGCCCCGCCTGCTTCCTGCCAGCCCTGCAGATTCCCCAGTTTTGTGGCAGAGCTCTGGCTGCAGAGGAAGGCTGCCCTGACACTGGCTGCTGACCCGGTTTCAAGCATGCACAATCTTTTGAAGTCCCCCTGGCTGGCCTGGGCCTGGGATGATTCACAGGCTACTTGAGACCAAATAAACTCAAAACTCAGAGCCTTAGAAGGCAGAAGCCTGGACACATGCTCCTTTATTCAGGGACATCAACAAGATTGGAGGATGCACTTGTTGGGAAACTTACCTCCTGAGCTCTATCTCCTTAATGCCATGTTCCATGGGGCCTTTGAATTAGTGTCTCTGTCTTTCGCGTCTTCCCCAGACTTGTTGGAGTTGCCCTACAAACAGTGAGCTACACCTGAAGGGGGTCAGTGCAGTCACCACCATTCCCAGAAAGCAGCACAGGGTCAGGGACTGGAACTCTAGTCAGGGAGATGCTGGCTCAGCTCCTTTGAGGTTCATGGCCTGATTAGCTCCAGGCCAGAGCAACTGCAAGCAAAGGCCTGCTGCTGTCCCACCTTTGGGCACTCCATTCCCTTCAGGAGTTAGTATCCTCCAGGACCACCTCCTCTGAGATGCCTCCAGCACCTCCAGGGGTCAGGCCACCACTGCAGGGGCAGAAGCACCCTGCCTGGGTGGGGTGGGTAAGTGCAGGTGCACATCTAATGCATGTTCCCCCATGTAGGGAGGCTGAAGCCCTCAGTGGTCGAACTCTTGCAATAAGTCTGTTGCGAGGGGCCCTCTGGCAGGAGGAAGGGTCCCTGCCTTAGTCTCATGAGACATTACACATTCTACTCATGCTATAACTCAGTCGTGGGTCTCCTTTGCAAGCGTATGAGCCACATCCATTGCAGTCTAGGAGCTGTGCTTGGTGCTGCAAAGCCTGGTGTGAAAGGGGACACACCCTGGTAAGGCTGTGATTGGCACACCCCCATTCTCAGCAAAGCCAAATCTCAGAGGGGGAAACACTTCTCTGCCCTGGAAGGGTGGTAGGGTGCTAGAGACACGGGGTGCTCACCTGACCTTGGCCATTCCTGGATGATTTCCAGGAGGGCTGTCTGAACTGATCTTAAAGAAAGAGCAGGAGTACACCAGATAGAAAACAGCAAGAAGATGTTCCTAGGTAGGAGAATCACATGTGGAAAGGCCCATGGGATAGAGACTATGGCACCTGCGGAACTCAGTTGAGGGGTGATGTGTGCTCAGGGCGTGAAGGTAGAAAGGGAAGCAGAGGTGCCATGAGAGACTATTGGGGTTCTCTAAGGAGGTGGCCCTTCAGCCTGGAGGAAGGAGAATCTTTGCAACGTAATGAGGCTGTCCCTGGGATCAGAGGTCAAGTTTATGATTCTCCCTGTGGCAGTAATGAGGAGCGGGG
The DNA here is from genome assembly GCA_002564285.1 of Tympanoctomys barrerae. Classification (NCBI taxonomy): domain Eukaryota; kingdom Metazoa; phylum Chordata; class Mammalia; order Rodentia; family Octodontidae; genus Tympanoctomys; species Tympanoctomys barrerae. The sequence continues at coordinate 14,907 of NDGN011378538.1, forward strand.
GTTGGACAGAAGAGACTGAAAACAGCAAGGCCAACTTGGAGGTGACACAGGGGCATGCAGGTGTGGCTGAGCAAGAAGAGGACATCCAAAAGACATGAAAGTGTCAGAGTCAGAGGGACCCGAGGGACTGGTCCCCTGGTAGGGAAGAGGACCAGGCAGCTGGAGATGCCTCTCGATCCCGAATGTCCGGGAGCACCGTGGTGCCAGTCGGGGAGTACAGGAGCATCTGTGTCGCATGCAGAAGGTGACCCCATCTTCCTTCCATGCGATGCACTGTGCTCCCTCTTCCCTTTTGCCCCAAGGCATGGCTGTCAGTCACACTGCTGACAGGGCCCAAGAAGTCATCTGCACACTCCTCGCTAATCTGGATTGCATCCACTTCTGCGTTCCCCTCACTTTGAGGATAAATGAAAAACTCGTCTCCTCTGAATGCCAGATTTGTGTTCCTGTGTTAGGAGATTGTTTTTTCTTTTTTGCATCTGTGTGTACGTTAAACAGCAAGAAGAAAGTCGTGAAACTCAAGGAGTTTCCCCAAAAGTAAATCAATTTGCGGTTGAATGTGCTGTGGAATTTGTTTGCAAACCTACAAGAGCGAAGCGAGCTTAAAAAAGATGCAGTTGGATGAGACTGCAAAGTTTTGGAAAGTTCTGTGAACACATGTAAACATGATATGTGTAAGCAAATGTTTAACTTGCCTTTTTTACTTCTACAAATTATATTATGAAATCAGACGTCTGTGACTCCTTAAGAATGTCAAATCAGTGTATTCCTTCAAAACAGATAATTGCCTAGTGCTGCTCAGCTTCCAGGCTCCAGGGCTTGGGAAGGCTGGGGCTTCAGCCTGACAATGAAGAGGAGCTTGTCTGCAGGGTTGATGTGCCCAGTGCTGGTCGTGGGGCAGAGATGACCCTGGCTCTCAGCAAGATGAGCTGGCTGGACCCTCCAGGAAGGGAAGAGCCTGCATGCCTGCCCTTGTCCAGGACCCCAGCTTGGTATGGTGATTTCCTTCCCTGTGCCGCCCTTTGGCAGCAGAGACCAGGGCTTGCATCTATCCTGGGAAAACGCTGCAAAACATACTGCATCAGAGAGTTGTGCCGAACGTGCTTCAGTCTTCTGCTCTTTGAGAACCAGGCTTGAGGCATGTCGCATTAAACTGCCCATCTGGTGCCAAAGGACAGCGAATTGGCCAGGTTAGTGCTTCTGAGCAACGATGCCATGTGTGCCAGGTCATGTGATAAGGTGTCTCTTGTGTGACTCGAAAAACAGTGCATTCCAGTGCTTCAGCAGGGGCAGAGGAGATGAAGACAGGCTGCAGCATCCCTGCTGCAAGCTCACACACACACAATTAGGTCTTGTTACTAAATGCTCCTATTAGCGTTACAGCCAGACCTGGAACTCCTGCAAGGCTTTGAGAAGAATACACAGTCCCACTGAAATCAGCAGGATATTCTTGCCCTCCCAGTGCACCCCCAGGCTGTCTTTGCACTCCTCGGAGCCAAGACGTAAGTCTTAGTAACACTACTAGCAACATACGTGCACTTTCAGAGGCTGGAAGACCGCAGAGTGCTTAATACGCTAGTAGGCATTAATTTGATTCTCTGGCTGCAAAGCAATGTCAGTGGAACCCTTATAATATGCATATACTACCACGTGCAAGTCCAATGAAACCCAGAGGTAATGGTTGCCCTGCGTTATCCACAGCAGATGTATGCAGGGTAGATTATTGGTGATGCAGTTGTAGCATCATTTATTATTCATCCCCAACTTATTAGCTGTTTGTTGTTGTTTGTTTTGGAAAAGTTGTTTTATATTGAAAGGACATTCACTTAAAAAAAGAAAGAAAGAAATGCCTATTCTTATTTGGAAATCGTAAAACTACAGCTGTCATGTTCCAAATGCATGTGAGGATTCTTATAGGATGTTTGGAGCTAGAATAAATATCTTTCAGGTGGCAGTTTTTGTTCCACACGTCTGAGTCACTCACTCAGCAGCTAGAGACAAGTGTCACTAATAAATGCCGAACACCAAACTTAGGAAAATAGACAGAATTTGCTCTCAAGGAGCTTGTGTCCCTGTGGTGCAAATCCTCTCTCCCTCTCTCTTTTACACACACACACACACACACACACACATGCACGCACGTGCACACACACACATACACACACTCACGGAGGAAGTCATGAATATGCTTGCTTTATAGACATGTCTGCTCCACGGCCCTAGCCCCAGTCACCTCCTCGCACTGGGTGGAAGAGATGAAGGGTGGCTCAGAAGCCAGTATTGCGCATCCCCACAGGCCCGATGTTCTGCTGCAGGCCTGTATGCATGAACTACACGTCAATCTCTGAAGAGGAAGCCGTCTCTGTAGCCCCCCGAGAATCAGCAACCCCACATGAGAAGACAGCAGGTCCTGGCTGACTACTCTCCAATCCATGGGAAGAGCAGCCAGGGTGGAACTGAAGGGGGCAGTTGTGAGGACTTTAGCCACATCTCTAGATTGTCACAATTTCAAGACTCCAGGGGATACTGACCTGTCCCTGATGAATGTGTCTCTCGTTTTAAAATTGAAACTCCAAGTGTATGGTAAGGATGCAACAAACGGACTTTGTTGGTTGGCCTGCTTGCTCCCACGTTTTAGTGGGCTGGGCTGGGTTCCCCTGTCCACTATTCAGTTTTTTGCTTCTTCGGGATGGAAACAGCAACACCAACCCACTAGAAGATTTCTGGGACCAATGAGAGAAGCCGGGGACCTCGGCACACCTCCTGGCGGCCAGAGATGTCAACACAGCGCTCACACAGGAGTGCGTGACCTGCGTACTGCTCCAGCACATCTACCACAGCACCTGGCTGCAAAGGTGCTTTTCTGAGAGCTCACAGAGGATCTAACAGTAACTTATCAGAGCTGAGAAGAGGCATGTCTGGGAAAATCCCACACACATCATGGGTGCCCGGGTCCTGCACCCTTTCCACCCGAACAGGTGCAGCCTGGAGCACCTCCTCTATGCTGGCATGATGCTGTCCCCCATGATGGGGAATTCATGCCCTTGGAAGAGCAAATGCTACAGCTCAGGGTTGGGTTTCCACAGAGAAGCAGCTGTTGAACACTGTTGCTCACCACTGCCCCTTGGCTTCTAATCTTCATGTGCTTTTAAAGGAAGATACCGATTCAGATTTTATTACTCTTGGCCCTTTTGATAAAGTTGAGTAGGCTTTCCCAATTGACTATAGCTGAGTTTTAAGGATAAGATACCTTCCAGAAATACTTCAATAGAGGCCTCTTCAGCACGTTTAAATCACAGGCTTCTGGGCAGAAGACCCAGGCCTCTCACTACCACAGGCTGAGCGTGAAACTCTGTGGGCCAAGGTCTTTAGCTTACAGAAGGATCATTGCCAAGAGAACCCTAGAACTGGCGTTCAGTGCTGTGCTCCATACTGGCAATAGGCCGCATCTCCAAGCAGGACAGGCAACCTTTGCAGACCCACCAGCCTGTAGAAGAGCCTCCCTTGCTGGAGTCAAAGATGAGAAGATGCAGAAGTGAAAAAAAAAAAACCAGAATGGCTGCTACCAACGGGTCCGCGAGAGCCTTTTCCTACACATCAAAAGCATCAGGACCTGCCCAGAGCTCTAAGACCTGGTCACCGCTGGTCCTCTGTTTGAGAGCTGGGTCTCTAAATCAAACCAATAGCACTAATTATGAATCTGGAACAAAAGTATCCACAAACAATACCTATCTTATTGTATACAAATAAAATGTCAAGAAGAAACAACAATACGAATAAATAAGTTCCAGCCATCAGGGTTGAGTATTTGCAGGGGAACCGGAAGCTTTGGGCAACTTTTGTTATCTTCTAACAAAAATCACAAATAGGAAGTGGGAGATGAATCAGCTTTGGTCCCTCCCAGTGTAGAACCCACTGTACATTTGCACACACAAGCACACACATATACATGCTCATACACACTATGAACATGGTTTCTTGCATGACAGGTTACTGAAACGAATGACTTCTTAGAATATTTTCACAACATAGAGGCAGCGTAGAGTTACTGTTTCATTCTACAGAGTGGAGCACTGTTGCTTCTCACTCCACTGAGACAGCAGATGGAATTCGGACTTTGGGAATTATGGAAAGAAGACAAGCAAAAGACTTACTATGCTTGGCTTTCCTGACAGGATGCAGTTTGAGGACTTGTTGACTGTGGTCTGAATGCCAGGTCATGGTGAGATCAAAAGGGATGATGAAATCTTGAGGCTTCACTTCACAGATGTGACTGGTGTGCTCAGGAAAGAGCCCCAAGAGCCACCTGGCCTCCTACCAGTGAGGGAAGGTGCACAGAGAAGAGGCCACATCTGGCCAGATGCTGGATGGGCCGGTGCTGTGACCTCAGAGCTGCCAACCTCTGGAATGGTAATGAACACGTTTCTATTGTCCATGAGCAGTCCTGCTTTGTGGTTTGAATCTAAAATACCTTCCAAGATGTCTCAGGTGTCAGACTGAGGAGGTCGTGGAGCTGTTACCTACAAATGGCTGCCCTTGGCCTCGTTCCTCTGCTTGCGTTTTGCTTTCTGGCCACAATGGAGTGAAGAGCCAGACTTTATCGTGCCACTTCACTGGGCCAAATCTGCCTTAGGACCAGCTGGCCATGGACTGAACCCTCAGAAACCACAAGCCCAACGAACCTCTCCTCCTTTCCATTGTAGATTTGGGGTACTGCACTCTGCTGAGAACACTGACTAAGGCACCAGCATACGATGACTTTTTACAGCCACCAGAATGGATTAACACTCAGTGACTGGAATTGAGTCAGATTATTTCTCTTCACTCCACCTCCTCCTTCTTCCCCTGCTTCCCTTTCCTTTTCTTCTTCTAATAGTTTATTAATAAGTTTCAACATCAGAATCCTAGGCAGTGGTGTTTCTTCACATAGACTCCAGGAGAAGGACCTCTCTCCTTCAGTCTCAGTCCACAAATCACCAAGTTCCAGGCGCCCTTCCTGCAGGACTGGGGAGAAGACGGAAGCCAGTTCCCCTATCCCTCCAGAGCCAGGCGGAAAGAGCACATCCCCATGTGCCACAGTGACTAGCGTCTTTGAACCAAAGAAGCAGAACTTACTTTGATTCCGAGAAGCACGGGCACCCCTTTCCTCCCAGCCATGCCCTTGCCTCAGCCATCACCCTTCTTCTAAAAGCACCTTCACACGTGTTTTCAGGTGTAGCCTCCTCACCTACTGGCTTTAGTGGCTACCCTGGAGAATAAAGAGACTGAAGATGGAGCTCAGGCATTTTCAGTGCAGTTAAAAAAAGAATTCTGTGGTTTGGTTCTGTGAGACGATATTGCTCAACGGTTAATGTAATCACATTACAAGAACTTGTATTGAAATCATATGACGAACAGCTTTCTAAACAGCAGCGACCAGGAATACACAAAGAAAGATCTGTGAGTTGTCATAATCCATAAAGAAGTTTGGGGAAACTTATGAGGGTGGGGGTGGGGAGAGAGAACTGACTGTGAGCTGGGGATGTGAGGGGCTTCACAAGCAACAGCCCTGAGTGTTTGTAAGGCTGGTTTTCCTAAGAATGCAGCCAAATGCCACAGCCCCTGGCCATGAGGGGAAGCGTGCAGGGCAGCAATGGCCAGTTCAGGCCTCAACTGGGCTGGGGGCAAACCCAAGTCCAGCTTGACAGACTGAGACGTTGTGTATTGATTCACTGGCTGGGGTTTTGCCAGGCGAGACCTGGCAGGTTGCCGCTTGAAAGCCGATGGCTTTTCTGGTGTGGTCCTGGTTTTTGTTGGCAGCAGGGTTCTGCTATTTTATACTCTCTGTGGTCGGGATTAAGTCTATCAAAATTCTAAGATTTCTTATGATATTAGACATGCAGATATGAAGCCAGCCTCCTGTGTTGGCCTCCTTCTCCTTCTTCCGTGCAAAGAAAAATGAGACATGTTTTATAATAGTAACATTTTTTAATGCGCAGTAACTGGAATCTACTTCATACATTGTTTCATAGAACCAGAAGCTTCCAACATTAGATTTCCCCTGCAGGACGTTATGTAGACCTGAAATTCTGCCTGGCTTTCCATTTCCTCCCAAGGAAAGAGCTTGTAAAGGGGCCAAGTGGAGATCCCTAGCAAGTCATGTAAGAGAGCAAGTTAACGCAGCGCAGGGCTCCAAGCTGCAAGGTGACCTAGGATCTGAGCCAGAGCCTGCAAGAGAAGCCCTCCAAGTGGGACAAGGTTCTCCTGTGGACAACATGCTCTGGCTCTGCAGTTTGTTGGGCTCATTTATCTACACCAGCTCACCTCCCCTCTGTGGCTGATCATAGCTCACCAGGCTGGCTGGACGAGGCAGACCTGTTTCAGAACCAACTGTCCACCCATGGAGGAAAGTGGACCCCATGTTAGCTAGAAGCTGGACATGTTTTCTAGCATAGCAAACTGGAGAGAACGCTTCCACTACGTCATGCAAGGAAAGGATTTTCCTCAACGCACCCATGATGGATGGATTCAACCTCTCGGGCAGTTTCCTTTTACAATATGTTACTCTGTAGACTTCCTAATGGTGATAAAGACCTTTCTACCTGTTTTGTATGTTACCACATGTTAGGATGTGTTTTGTGTTTAGAAGTTTTATAGCTGATCAGTTAGCACAGTCATCTCCTGCCTCCATCCCGCTGGTCAGTGTGGATTTGGAGACGATTTTCATTCACGGCTGCAGCACCTGCAGATTCAGCAAAATCAGAGCCTCTCTTGGTGTGGGTGTGTGGGAGGGAGTGAACGTTACATCTGTGGCAGTCGCTTTCTGGATTTTGTTATTTTTTTCTCCCATTATACACTTCTCAGTATTTGTTCTGGCTTATCCTTTTAAAAGATGTAGTGATTTCCTCTTAAATGATGTAATTTTATGAAAGACCAAAGCTTTGCAAGCTTAAAGTTAGCCAAGGGAATTCCTAGTATTTATGTGTGTGCTAACAGGAAAAAAAAGTGCTCAGACCCACCAAACCACTGCAGCTCATGGCTTTAGTTTATTTTTTCCTTCTTGTTCTTCCCCATACCCCTCCCTTGTTTTCCTTTACTTTTTACAAATATTTTCAAGTGATTTCTATTTTTCAGAGTCTGTGTCGACAATGGCCAAGGCAGAGGTTGGCCAGGCAGAGTCCTTGACCTTGTACCAGTGAGAGTGAACATTTGAGAGTTCATAATAACCAAGAGCCACCCGGCTCACCACCACTGCCTGATACTGTGAGGCGGTAGCCAGCCAATGGAAGCAACCACTGAGCTGGACATGAGATGACCTTGTAGGAAGAAGAAGCCCTGGGCTCCCTGAGTCCTAGGACACTCCACTTCATCTTGGGCATGGTCCTCACTTAGATGAAGGAGAGGCCACAGTGAGCCTCCTGGCACGGCTCTGACTCTTCCCAAGTCATGAGCACTCCATTGGTGCTACCCAGGCAGTGTGGGGATGACCGTTCTCAAAGGAGAAAAAAGTCTCTAGCAAGAGAGGCTGCTAAGATCCTGGCTCGCAGGTGTCTGATGGGTCTGCAGGGACAGGGTGGAGGAGGAAGATGGACAGAAGCTGAGGTCAACCGCCAAGGAAGCCTGGCTGAGGGGTGCGACCCTGAGATGCGAACTGCAGGGCCCCTGGCTGGATCTTGTTGCCCAGAAGTCCTTTTGCTAGTCTGAGTTGCTTCTGTTTGGAAATTCTTCAAAAAACTATAATTATGAATTCAATTAGACTCAGCTATTCCTCTTCTAAGTGTATTCCCCAAAGAGTTAATGACATTGTATCACAGTGGAGTATTACTCAGTCATAAAAACATACATTTGGATTGTTTGGGGGGAAATTGGTGCATCTTGAGACCACAATACCTAGTGAAATAAATCAGACACAGAAACTTAAATACCACATGTCTTCTCTTCCATGAGAAATCAAATGTGGGAAGCACCTAGAAAACAAACAGAAGGTAAATAGTAGAAAGCAGAGAGATAGACCTTTTAGAAAGGTAATACAGGAGTAGAAAGAGGAAGGCAAGAATAGGGAGGAGAAGGAAATGGGAGGGAAAGAAGCCAAGGTATGGCGCATGCGTGGTCCTGTGCCCACTCTCAGGGATGAATGTACGTGTTATGTAGCCTAAGCATGTACTAAGGAAAAGCAAGAAATTATAAGAAATGATGAGTACGAACTTCTTTAAGCATGACTTTTAAGGCAGAAAGGGCAGTGGCTGAACCAGTGGTAAAGGCAGTATCTGCTGGACCACAGCGTCTGGGCTCGTATTCCAACTGTATCTTTGATGAAGGCGTGATGGTATCAGGTCCTAGCACATTGCCATTGAATGTGACATTCAAGTGGTGACAGTAAATAGGATTTCTCCACCCGGATGTCAAGGGACTGAAGCCGCAACCTCATTCCTGGTGCGTCACTGCCACAGCACGGAGCATGGAGCTGCAGGAAGAATATGCGAGAGAGGGCCAGTCAGACTTTCCTTCCTGTGTTCTTTGGCCACTACGAAGCCACAGGCGCCAGGCAAGTGGCCTCATTGTGTGGACCTTGGCCTCTGCTGTCTGATGGGGGTGACGTGAATTCCATAGACAGTTGGAAAGGCCAGAGGAGATCGGGTGCAGGCACATCCCCCAGTGTGAATCTGGCATGTCCAAGCCTTGATACCTCAAATTCCTTCTCCCTGCGGCGAGAGATCAGTGCCAAGCTCTTCTTGGACCCTTGAGAAGTCTGGGTGCCTAGCTGTCAAACACGATACTGATGTCCTAGAGAAAGAACGTGTGGGGAACTGAGACTTCTGGTGGAAAAAGACAAAAAGATCGCTGGGCTGCAGGGCTCAGCACAAATCCCTCATCCCTTTCAGGACCTCAATAACCCGAGATCTTTGAAAAATAATCCCAGTGATGATTTGTTTGTAGTAACACTCAGAAATGTCTACTTGATTTTTCCCAAAATATTGGTCTGCTTCCCACAGCAAATGACTTTGCCCCCAAGATGTTAGCATTCATTCGCCCTGTCCTCCGAGAGAAACACTGTCAAACGCAGCCGTTCCAATGAGCTCAGTGGCTTCTGCTGAGCTCCAGAATGAGGTCGCGGTCCCAGGATGGCTGCAGGATCTGGCTTCCCTGGCCTCTCCACGCTACACCAGGCCTGCGTGGCTTCAGCTTTTCCCCCAAGCTGGCCATTGCTGTTTGGTGTCCTTTCGATTTGTATCCATCTAAAACTCTCCTTTTCACTCTGTAACACCTAGCCCAGAATTTACGGTCTCCTGGAAGCCATCCTTGAAGAATATCAGCTACCTTTCCCTTTTCCTTTGCAATTCTTGTTTCCCACATTTTTATTAATGAGCCCCTTCTGTGATGCTGCTACTGGGCCCAAAGGTCCAAGAAGGTAGAGAAAACTATAGAATCAGAGATGACCGCAAAATTGTGGAAGGCAGGGAAATGAACTTGCAAATGGTAACGGAAGTTGCTTTATGTTGGTTTAGCACCAGTAGGGGCTCCTGATTTTTGCCAAGGGACCTGGGGGAAGGCTGGAAATGAAGTGCAGGTCCATCTGAGGATGGGGGAGATGCATGGAGAGGTAGGGAAGAGGCGTAACCGGAGTAGTGCTTGAGGTGGACGTGGCGCCAGAGCCCTGACCTGCAGCGGAAGGCAGGGTTACGGTGGCAGTGCCTCTCCGTCAGGGAAACCAGCTGCTGTGAGACAAGCATCAGGCATGGCACGGACTCAGGGCCATTCAGGGACCTTCTGCAGAGCTGAACGCTGGTCTGCAGCCCTGCTCTGCTGCTATTGTTTTTTAAGTTTTAAAAAATATTTTATTTCTTAACTGGTACAAAGTCTCACTACACAGCTCAGATTCATAGTGATCTGGTGGCCAACACAGCATGCCTGGGTATCCGGTGCCAGCACAGCACAAGGTGCTAGGGATAGAGCTGGGTCCTTGGTCTTGCCAGGCAGGCACTTAGACCACCGAGCTATCTCCCTGGCCCCCTGCTCTGCTGTTTTACTCCCACCCAATGTCAGCCACGGGCTCCCTCTTGACAAATGACTGAGCTGAGAGAAGGCTTGGGGGCCAGTATCTAAGTGCAAAACATTTCTCATTAACATATTCTGTCACGTACACTCAAATAAGAATTGACAGCCAAGTCCAGGCATTTATTTTGTGAAAGCTCCGTGCTTCAAACATCATCCTCAAAACCAATACAAAACATAGTCAAAAGAAATAGGGACTGCACTAACTAAAAAACTTTAATTATTATTCCTTTCCTAACCAGAGAAAAAATATCGTAGCTGAGAAACTTTCAAATGCAATATAAGAATATTCAGAGGATTAGAATGGAGTTTTGTTTATCAAAGTGTCTGATGAAAAACTCCAACAGCAGGATTAAAACAGGTAGTTAGAAAGATCACCTTAGAAAATAAATGAAAAGTCAAGGCCAGATGCAGTAGTGTAATAAAGAGAAGATAAGACGAAGAGATCGAACGTTTGGTTCACACTGGCTGTGGAAAAAAGAAGAGAGGAAATGGGAGAAAATGTTTTGAGATGTAATACAAGAAATTTCTTAGGACTAGAATACACGAGTCGGAATCTGAAAGCTAGTCTGCCTCCCCTGGGTGGCCAGCCATCCACATCATGGTACGGCCCTGCAAATGCAGCATATGACAAACTTACGGGGCAGAAATAGAGATACCAACATTAATAAATCAAAGGGCGCTGCGTTTGTCAGTAATGATATGAGAAATCAGGAAACAGAAGCAAAATCTTTTTTGTGGTGAGAAAGAATGACTTTCAATTTAAGATTACACATTGCTCATGAATTGTGAAAATAAAACAAATACATTCTCAGAAACTGAAGGCATCAAGGTGTGTACTTCCTGTGGATTCCCTTTTCAGCAAACTTCCAGAATACCCTTCCCAGGGGAATAAGACATCCAACCCACAGGAAAGAAGAACAGATTTAGTGAAATGGGCTTTGGACAATGAAAAGAGAAGAGAAATCCCAAGGAGAGAGTGCAGGAAACTTCCTTATCTGTCACCTGTCCAGGCAATGTGCTGGAATTGGGGACTTCGGGACACCGCAGGGAATGAGAGGACACTGGCAGGCCACCAGCAGTTGTGTGCTGCCCTACAATTGTTGTGAGGGCAAAAATGAATAAATAATAACTACACAGAAAATTATGTGAGCAAATTAACAATAATAAATTGTTCTTAACTTCAGGGGAAATAGCTTCCGCAACAGAAGTGTATAATTATAGGGGTCTACACAGCTGAGAAGCCTATAAAATTTAATATTTAACTTCTGCTGACAGTCTAGCTTACCAGAAGTGTGCGGACACACCACACAGGAGGCGTGTCTGAGCATGCGCGTGTGTGTGTGTGTGTGTGTGTGTGTGTGTGTGTATGCACGCTTCAAGAGCCAAGTCAGCATCTTCCCAACAAGGAACAATGTTTGAAAGAAAAGTCATCAACAGATTATAGTTTAATGAGGTATTATTTTTTTAAAAATTGGAATAAATATCATAAAAAGTAAGATTTATTTTCTGAAATACAAAAATTTGGAAGGTAGACTGGGTAAAGTAGGGGATCTTGATAATTATTGTATTATCATTTGATTGGAAAATTATATTCATCTAGTGTTTTAATTCACATTTCAGAAACTCAGGCACACCAGTGAGATAGCTCAGTGGAGTAAATGCTTGCCTGGCAAGTGCAAGGTCCTAAGTTCGATTCTTGGTACCAAGAAAAGAAAAAGGCAAGGAAGAACTGTGGCTTGGTGGTGCTGCTGGCTGTCACTGAACGCTCACCCGGTGTACCCTGAAGACTGGCTTCTCATACTGGATAGCGATCAAGCCTCACCTCTAAATGAAACGGCCACCTGATGAGCATAGCGAGTGAATTCGCCATCCACAAGACTCCAGGGGCTGACCCTAAGGGAGCAGTGCTCAGGTCAGCCAAAGGCACCGCTGTGACCCTGTGTCGACCCTGGAAGCTGAGCTGCATTGAGGACCTCAGGCCCCCGTAAGGCAAGCGGGCACCCAGGCTCCTGGAGGACACGGCCCGGCCACGTCCCCTCAGCTCATGCGGCACCCACGCAGGTCACTGTGTGTCTCTGGAAGTCTGGGTGGATGTCCTTCAGCTGAACTGCACAGAGCCAGCTCTGAGCTCTGTCCCTGGCCACCTTCTCTCAGGCTCCTT
>NDGN011378550.1:0-11504 GCA_002564285.1 Tympanoctomys barrerae
CAATTAACCACTAAGAAGAATGTATGCAGAGTGTTATTGAATCTGTCCTAGTGATTTGATTTGTAACTGTCTAATTGCTATTTGTTTATCAATAAAATTCTGAAAAAAAGAAATATAGTTCATTTATAACACCTCTGCCTTCTCCCTTTCTCAATTTGTAATTGTTTTAAAAATTAATTTAATTTATTTTTTAATTAAAATTAAAAATCTCTTCATAATATTGAATGTTACTCTACTTACATATTTAATAGTGGGCTGAGGAGATGGCTCAGTGGCATAAATGCCTGTCTGGCAAGTACAAAGTCCTAAGTCCGATCCCCGGTACCACAAACAAAGAAAAACAACTTAATAATTTTCCTTATTTTTCATTTGTTGATGTTCAAGTGCATCTCTTCACTCTCCATTACTGAGGACATGCGGTGGCCTACTGTCATCCTTCCATATTTCTTCTGCCTTTCACCTACAGTATTGACAATATTTTATGCTGTTTCTGCCATCATATCAAATTCTAAGCTCTGTCTCTCAATTAATTTCACACACACACACACTAGAAAAGATAGATTGTTTATATCATTCGATGATGCCAATATTTCCTTCTTTTCAAAACCAGTGTTGAAATCCCTGAACAAATCAAAGAAGTTTCCAGGTATCAAACAAAGTGGATTGTGTTCTCTTTCTCTGTTAATGGTTCAAAATCACACCATAGTTTGCCTCTTATTTGGACCAGACTTCTCTATGTAGTTTTTTTTTTTTTTCAGACCTGTTGATCTATTTTCCTTGTTGAGATAGGCAACCTATTAGACGTCTTTATCATGTCACTGGCTTGTTCTTCCTTCTGTTGTCAGAGTTGCTCTCTCTTTGCAAGAGATTATTTCTAGAGTCCAGAGACTTGCTGTTTCAGGTTGGATTGAAATTCTTCCTCAGCTCTGTGACTATAGTTACATATAAATATTTGGTTCCAATCTTCTCTCTTTCCACCCAAAACATAGTTTTAATAAAGGTTGGATGCACACGATTGATTTTCATCAGGATCTGACCAATACCTACCTACACTGTTGAATATTTCCCTCTAAATGATCAGTATAAATGGTAGAAAATCAGGAGGCTTTGGCCTCAGTCAGAGGTTGGCCCTGATCCTTCACAGACTCTCCTAGCATTTGCTTTTTCCTGGGGTTTTAGCCGATTTTTTTCTTTTTATCAGTTTTCAAAGTATGATCTATGGACTCTTGGGTGATTATAGGACCGCTTTTAGGTGTCTGTGAAATAAAAAATATTTTCATGTAACACATGATTGTTTTCGTGTGCTGGCATTTGCATGGATGATGTTGATGCATTAGTGGGTAAAATGCTGGTGCGGTAGCCAGAACCCAGGTAGTTGTACCAACCTGGACTCTCAGTGAAAAAAGAGGAAAAAGACCAGTTTCTTATAGAATCTTCTTGGTAAAAAAGTAAAAAGCATCACACTGATTAAATCTAACTCCTTTGTTACAAGTTTTTTGATATTCTGTATGACAAGGCAAAAAGTATTCATTAAATACATTTGCTGCCTACTGAAGCACAGTGATGGACATAAACAGAAGCACTTGGCTAATTATTTGAGATGTGAGCTAAACTGGACATGCTTTTCCCAAGCAGATCATTTTCATTTTAATGAATGACCAACAGACTAGAAGAATGCAGAGTTGGGGCAGCCGAGCCTGGTGGTGCATGCTGGAATCCCAGGACTTGGGAGGCTGAGTTGGGAGGAGCTCTGTGTTTGAGGCCAGCCTACCAAGAACTTGTCTCAAAGTAAAAGCAAACACAAAACCAAAAAATACATTGGGTTGTTTGGTAATATTTTCTTGATAATAAATAAAGCAAAACTATCATTTTAAGAAAAACAATTGTATGCATATGCAAAATAGTTAGGATAGATATACAGCTACTTTCTCTTAGTTCAATGAGAATAAAGATTTATACTAATATTATTTAGACAAGAGATCATGTCTGCATCTTGTACTATGAATAGCTACTACAAAGACAACAATATGCAATGTATTAATTATTGTGACTGTCCTACTAATCTGTTTTGAAACTGTCTCATTGCTATTTCTTTTTCATTAAAATTAATAAAAAATAAAAAAATTTAAAAAAGAAAAACAATTGGCAGAAACTTGTGCCAATAATAAAATTTAAGCTTTTGAGGAAAAGTTAAGTTTTTGGAAACCTTGTATACACTACAGTGAGAATGATTATTTTCTCAATCGTTAAATTACTTTCTACTGATAATGGTACTACTGCTAATCAATGTGATTTCCTTAAAAAAATGCATTATATCATGGAAGATCTATATAACTCAGTGAAATTTATTTCTAAATGACCATTGCATGATGTCCCAAATTGTACATATGTTTAAGTTTCATTCAGAATTCAGTATTGGTTAGCAGATTTCGTGTGACATAATATGAAAAATTCGTTGCCATGATCTCAGATTCTAGCTTCTAGCTCATCGGGAGAATCTACCACTTGTTACAAGCTAGGGCAGTGCCAATGAAGATTATCCAGATTTGCTATTAAACTTATCCCTTTTTCTATTGCATTTCTGTATGTGAAATCAGATTTTCATGATATTTTTAATCAAATTAATTTATCTTAGTACATGAAATACAGAAGCAGATAGAATTCAGTTCTTTTTTTAGTAAGCCAGATATTAAAAGTGATTTACAAAATGTAAGATAATATCATTCTTTTAAATTTTTTTTTGGTTTGGGAAAATACAGATATTTTGGGAAAATATAAATTATTTTTATTTTAGCGTACAAGGATTTTTATTGTTGTTACTTTAAAATAAATTAATAAAGTCTATTTTTTAAAGATGGCAGATATTTAAAGATACAGTTATGGAAAACAAATAGACTTTGGAATTAAAAAAAAATTTTTTAAGAGTCAAAGGTGTCTGGAGACTTTGCTTGAGAACTACTGTTAGTTACTTCTTGCTACAAAGATCTGAAGTATTTGTTGTATTCTTTTGCTTAGCTGATTTTTTTGTTTCTGAATCTTTGAGCACTTCAGTAGTGGCAAGTGGGGGCTGGCCAGTTATGGGCCTCTTTGAGCTATGTGGACAGCAGAATTTCAGCCTTTTCCTCCAACTTCCCTCAAACACTTTTACTTTCGGAAAATAATTTTCTCATTTACTTGTCGGTAATTAAACTCATCAGATTATCGACACTCATTGACATTATCTTTTTGAACACAGTTTAACACAGTTTATATCATACTTAGTTTGCATTATAATGTTACATCAATTTGACCATTTCATCCTCAATTAATAAGGAAATTCTCCTTAAAAGGTTACAGATTTTATTATCTTCCCAGACAGCTAACTGTATCCTCATTACCTCACTGGTTTAAAGAGGTGGCATCTTTTCAAATTTCAGTGGCCACAAAGTTTTCTTTAAGAAAGTGAAATACAATCATCTAGGGACTTTTCTGATAATTTTCTGAAGTAATAAGAAGACAAAGGTGGATACAACCTTTAACAGAGGACCCTTGATCATGTAGCTTTGCTTTATCTCTTTTTATAGGATGTGAAAGGCTGTTTTCAGTAATTTATGTTAATGCTTTATTTTCGAAGTTTTCTTTCTTCCATAAGCTCTTCGTACTTTGACCAAGAGCTGACCTTTCCCCTCTTTGAAATTTACCCTCTAACCTGCCCCCATCTCGGGGCTAGCTTTTCATTAGGGAACGTGGGAGACATACCCTCACGTTGCCCTGCATTGCGCTCTGGTGGCAAGCCTCCCTGACAAAAATCAAAGACTGCTGGTGACAGAAGGGTGAACTCTGTGATCTCAGCCCCCTACAGAGAAGCCTCCCCAGAGAGAGGTTCAATTCATGTCAGAGGTAAATCTTAATTCATCTGAGAGCCAAGAAACAGTCTGCCTTTTGAATATTTTTTGTTGAAAAACATTTTCCAAATTACTGATCAGATTAATATTTCAGTCACTTCTTTGAGTGAATTTAACTCAAAGCAACAAGCAAAGCCAATGGCTCATGTGTGATGTGATTTAGAAAGAAGTTTTTAGAATTTTTAAATACTTTGTGCTACCTTTTTTCTTTTCTTCAGGTTCACTGGGGACAAGGCACTTTTTCTAGAGATATGTTGCTTTCAGGAGCTACCCACTGCCTAACACACCCTAATTCTGTTTTGGGGGTTTGTTTTGCTTTTGTTTTTGTGTTTTGAGTTCTCATGCCATAGTCCATGCTGGGCTGGAACTTGTTCTGTAGCCCAGACAGGCCTTGACATTGGAAGCTTTGTGCGTCAGCCTCCTATGTGCTGAGATAGCATAACCTAAGCCTAATATAACTGTACTTGACAAAGTTGAATGCCATCACTGACATGAACGTAGTGTACTAAGGGGATTTCCTTTGACCATTATATTGTTAATTACCCTACAATCCTAAATGATCTTGTTGCAGCGCTGGCACTTGTATTAAATGGCAGTGAGTTGCTATAATTCTGACTTAAAAATGATCAAGATTAATCTTGCTAAAAGTTGACAATATGTCTAACTTTCATAGGAAATGTTTTGTAGGACTTACATGAAATGATATTATTTATCAAACATTAAAATGTACCAGTCACTTTTCTACATTTTAATGTACCATACATATATGTATTTAATCATACAACCACATATGCATTTAATCACACAACCACTTCATAGGCTTAGTACTTTATTTTTAAATGTATTGTACAGGGTCTCACTCTACCACTCCGACTCAGTAATCCTCCTGTTTTCAGCCTCCCCAGCACTGGGATTGCAGGTGTGTGCCACTGTGCCTGGTGTTGGTGGTCAGCTCCAGTTCCCTGGGGTGGGACCAGTGCAGTCTGTGGTGCTGGAAATTGAACCCCAGTCCCTGCACTTTCTTACTAAGCAGGCACTTAGTGCACTGAGCTCTCATTGGCCTGATTTAGTACTTTTATTGTCCTAATTTCATCAACAAAGAAACTGAGGTGCTTAGGTTGAAAAACTTTGCCCAAAAGTGTTAGTGGCAGAAGTACAGTAAAAATTCAGGCAGTGCAGTCTGGCTGTAGAGAATATGAATTTATTTACCGCACCACTATTTCTCTCTAGGTTGTCAACCTGTAGCATAATTATAAAGAAATAAAACTGAATTTCTGTTGGCAGCTTATGAAATTTTCATTCTTGCATTTAACTTTATTGACTTACTTCGCTTTTATTCTAATAAACAGAAATATTTATGTCTTAGGATATTTGTTCTCTAATATGGAACACACTTCTTTTTCTTATTCAAATTCAATTTGGTTCTTTATCCTAATTTCAAATTTCTTATTTTGCATGAAACTTTGTATTGAAAGTTGAAATTCCCCAAAATGAAGAGTTGGGTTATAACATAATAGATTTCTAGCACAATTTCCATTCAACCCAAATAACTGCTGAGACAACAAACAACACTTAGACCATTAGCTTCCAACTGAAAACACACTGTCACAGTGCAATCTATCTTTCCTCTATCTTTTCTTCGTAAACTTCCAGTTCGCTAGTAATTACTATAATCTAAAAGACTAATACCCTTGTGTTTTCTCTGAAATTTACAATGATATAGATATTATCATTGTCATCTTTCTCCTTGTTTATTCATATAGTTGCACTTAAATAGATTTTTTGGGTACTTGTTAAAATATACCACTTTTTTAGATGATAGAAAACAAAATAAGAAAGACAGATTGTGTCTAAAAATGACTCGTTAAAGGTGTGCAACACAGCCCAGGAGACCAGAGGGTATTGATATGTCAATAGGGAATTGTGTGTGGCTCTTGGAAGAGCCAAGGCAAGAGCAGCTGAGGGGAGTGCTCTATTGAATGATCCTCATGTTACAGATGAAGTATCTGAGGCATAAGAAGGTTATGAATTTTGTCTGGGATCAAATAATTGTAATTGGAAGAAGGAAAATTTGAATGGCTGTAACTGACGCTTTTAAATTGGGGTAAGAAAGAGTAGTGTTATAGTCAGGAATTTTAAGTAATTACTTAAGGTCAAACTGTGGGCTGTAGTCAGTGAAGGGATTGAGAAGAGTAGAAAACGAAGCAGAATATTTAAGAAAGGACTGGATTTTGATGCATTTTAGACATTACAATTTTATTCCCCTCATCTGTTTTCTTCAAAATTCAAGAGAGCTATTGTACTTTTCCCCCTTGGAATTGTTGAGATACAAACAATACTGTGGGTGTTTTGCCTAATGTTAACTTTGATTTTCCTGCTGTGATTGCTAAGTTTTATTTAGTCACTTTTTCAATTTGTTTATTGCTTATTTTAAAGCTGGATTTATTTTCTAATTTATTTTAATCATAGAATGTTGCCTTCATTTGATTCCATAATTTTGCTTTAGAAAATTCATGTCTTAAAGTCTGTTGTACATGAAATAAAAGCTTTACCTAATATGTTTTGTGTAGGAGGTAATTTCAGGGATATGCTTTTATTCTAAGTTTTTAAGGAATTGTGCTTTTTCCTTATGTTTCAGGATTTTAAAATGTAAATATATAACATATAAAATATATTTTAATGTAGCATACACATATATATTTGTTTACCTATCCTTTTTCCCCCTTGAATTCAAACTTCTAGACAGATATGTGCCTAGGTCTTTTTAATCTTCTTGACTGCCCATTTTTGCAGTTAAAAAATTTGCATATAGATCTTGTCCATTCTTTGAAAAATCAATACTTATGTCTTCTTGCACAGTCATTTACGGTGGGATTTTCTCTTAATTTTAATGGCAATATCTCTGTTCTGGAGGTTTGAATGCCAAAGAATTTCCTAAGTGGTGGGACAAAGTGTTTAGTGGTTAAATAATTTTGGAAAAATATAATATGCTATATCCCTTCCCCAAAATACAACATCAACACTGAAAGAATTTCTTCAGCAAAGAAGCTTGTAAATTACTTGTAAGATCAATTTTTGTCTTACTTTGCAAAGAACAAGCAATTTTTTGGACTATGAGTATTTTTGGACTTTAGTCTTGTAAGTGCTGTGGAGTGAATAAAGTCTCCTTCCCATAGATACAACATATACCGAAGGTTAAAAATGTTACTACTTAAGTGGATGTGTAAGTAGAGGTAAATAGATAATTGCTGGGTTATTGGTGAAATTTGGCCAATTCAGGTTTTCTTGCACTTTAAGAGTAGGCTGCTAGTAGATAGATTCTCTGTTCATATTAAAGGCAGAGAATAGGAACTAGATTTTAAAAATAGTTTTGAATCAATCTTTATCTTATTTAAGGGAGTAGATTTTGGCATTATCTTAATTTATTTATTTATTTATTTATTTTTGTGGAACCAGGGATTGAACTCAGGCCCTTGTGCTTGCCAGGGAAGCACTTATTCAACTGAGCCATCTCCCTGGCCCCCATTATCTTAATTTTTAAAACATATTTTATTTATTTGTTTATTTATTTGATACAGGGTTTTGCTACATAGTTCAGACTTTAGTGATCCTCCTGTCTCAGCCTCTGCAATGCTGGGATTACAGGTGTGTGCGGTGCTCTCATAGCATGTGGTACTGGAGATCAAACTTAGGTCCTTGTATTTGCCAGGAAGGTGTTTAGATTGCTGATCTGTCTCCCTGGACCAGATTTCAGGATTATCAAGGATGCACAGTTTTCATACTACCCATAAAACATCATGAAATAGGTAGTTTACATCTGTGTCTGTCTCTGTCTCTGTCTCTCTCTGTCTGTCTGTCTCTCTCTCTCTCTCTCTTTCTCTCTGTCTCTCTCTCTCTCTCTTATATG
Organism: Tympanoctomys barrerae; assembly: GCA_002564285.1. Lineage (NCBI taxonomy): Eukaryota > Metazoa > Chordata > Mammalia > Rodentia > Octodontidae > Tympanoctomys > Tympanoctomys barrerae. The sequence goes on from NDGN011378550.1 coordinate 7,792, forward strand.
TGTCACACTACAATAGGAATGTGAGAGGAGAGTAACACAGCATATTATATATGTGTCTTTTTTGATAATAGTGCTCAAAGTGTTTTGTAAATAAAAATTTATTGAAATATAGCGTATTCAAATACTTTTCTCATCTTGCCATTTGCTTGCACAAAGTGGACAGAGGTGTGTTTTTGATGATCACCCTCTGTTTGCTTATCTGAGTGGTTGCATCGTATGTGAGCTCTTCTATAACAGTGGCTGTGATACTGGGGTGAAATTTAATCTAATAATATATGTGAAACTTTTCTGACAATGTTTCGTGATAATAAGTTTTAAAATTTGCTATGCCATTTGAAAGGCAAAGATTAATACATTTTTGTCTGTGATCTGGACCTGTCATCTGGACCATATTTACCCTGTATAATTCTTTTCTTTAAGCTCAGTATGACTTACTCGTTTTTAGTACAAGATAGGTCATATTTATCTGTTGCCCTATCTATGGTCCAGTGATCTCTTTTGTAGTCTAAGAGAAACTATATGAAAACTGAACTGTATCTTGGAGACTAAGAGTGTTAAAGTTCACCAAGAAATCAAGATGAAGCTTTGCAGAAACAAGAGGGAGTTAAAATTAGTATGAATTGATTTCCTACCCCTTTTTCAGAAATTTTTTCTCACATATCGAGAGCCTGGAGACATTTATGTTATGCTCTGTGTTAAGACTGTGACATGACTATGCCAGAGGATGGCCAAGGTCAACAACATGACCTATTTTTATTTTTTCTTAATAGGAAAAAGTTGTCATTCTTTTCCAACACTAGCAGAGTCTTTCTGTGTGTGTGGCTTTGCAGTCTCCTTTTTGTGAGCATTTCACATCTTTTCCTTTGATTAAGCTTGTTAGCTTTCGAACCTCCTTGAACTTTAAACTTCTCATTTCCAGTTTTTCCTGTTAGATGTTCTAAATCTACCGATCTATTATACAATATTATTAACTTATCTGCCCTTTAGCAGCTTCCTTACTCATTTCAGACATACATATATATATATATGTACATATATATACATATATATGTATATATATATTCCTTTGAATAGTAAGAAAAACAGAAATAAATACTATTTTAAAATATTTCTATGATTGAATAATTTTATTTACAAAATTGAATGATCTGAATAAGAATATATTTATTATATAAAGAGTTTATATATCTTAACTAATCTTTCAGGCTTTCTTGAACTCTGAATTGGAGTCACGAAGAGGAATTAACTGTTTATTGATTAAATCAGCTGCACTTTATATGTTGGTTTATGAATCTACTTGATTTGATTACTATTGAGTAATACTGACTATACTTTGTTTTATGAAAATAAAGTATTTAGTAAAAAAATAAAGTCATTGAGTAAATAATTAAAACATAAAATATCGAAAATAAAGACAGACACTTCTTTTCAAAAGATTTACAATAAGTATTCTAACTCACTTTTTCAGTGTATACTACACTGAGTGATGTTCGAATTGTATATTAGGAAATATTGGTATGAAATGTTCAGTCAAATGGCAGCTTTAACTGATATGAAGTATCATCTAGAGACAGAATTCTAGAATATCTGCTGAAATTCTCCTGCACTCAAATGTGGCATTTTGGGGATATGGTTGTGTTATACAGAGGCATTATATTTATTATATTTATTGGTGATCTCAGCAGCTGAGTATGCTGTTGGAGGAAAGGCCTGGTGGCTGTAGAGTGTCACTGGATGTGTCACCTGGAAGGGTACATCTCCCTCCTGGCTTCTCCTTTCTGTCTATGCTACCTGGAAGCCATGGTGTGAACAGCTTTCCCTCTGTTATTCCCCTCTGCCATGAAGTATCTGCCTTGGAGCCCTCTGCCCACAGACTGTAACCATCAGTATGAACAAGCCTCTGCTCCTGTAAGCTGTGGGTATCAGATACTGTGTCCCAGTGATGAGAAAGTGACTGACACACAATTATATGGCCATAATTCCTTCCTATGCTGTCTGCATACTGAGAACCAGAAAACTATAGGTGTAATTCAGTCCATGTCCAAAGGACAGAGACTTGGGGAGGTGAAGGCCTGAAAAGACATAAGAGGGAGTGGATGTCGTGCTGATGAATGTCTTTAAGACAGAAATTCTGAAAAAGAGGAGAACTTCTGCCCTAGGCTAGGAGGAGATGTGTGTCCTAGCTCAGGAAGAGGGATTTACCCTTGTAATATCTTTCTGTTCATTTCAGACCCTCAAAAGTGAATAACGCCTGTCCCTCTTGGTGAGGGTGACTTTTCTATTCTCACTCTACACTGATTGAAATGCTAATCGCATCTGGAAACACTCACACAGACACGTGCAGTTATGTTTTGCTAGATTTCTAGGCACCTTTAGCCTATTCAAGTTGATACATAGAACTAACCAAAAGCAAACAAACTCATATTGACCACAATTGATGGTAAAACCATAAATAAAATCATTAAGAAAAAATAAAACTTGGACAACTGCTGAACATTATATATTTCAACAAATAGAAATCCTAAAATAACTCAAAGAGATTAAAATAAGTCAAGCGTGTGAAAATGTAATACTCAATGTATATATTTCCCTTTGGATGTAGTATTTTCACTTGGCATGATGTATATGAGGGTTCTCCATGTTGTTGCATGTATCAGTCATTTCTTCCTATCAATGAATAGTATTTTGTTGTATGAAGATACCACCATATTTTTTGTCCATTCTCCAGGTGAAAAATGTTGCTTCTTTCCACTTTTTAAGGATTATGAATAAAGGCACCATAACTTCAAATTTATGTGTTGTGTGAACAGAAAGTATCATTTTATTTTGATATATATTTAGGAGTTGCATTGTTGAGTCATGTGGTTAAGTGTGTATTTAATTTTATAAGAAACTTTGAAACACCTTCCAAAGAGGTTGTAACAATGTGCATTCCTGTAAATAAGATATAATGTGTTCCAATTTTTCCTCCATCCTTGCTAGCAATTGCTAATATCTTTTCCTTTTATTTAAACCTATTCTGATAGGTATGTAGCATCATTTCATTGTAATTTTAATTTGTTTTCCCTAATTATTAATAATCTTCAATATTTATGTGAATGTTTTCCACCTTTATTTTCTTTGATAACACAGTCTTTGCCTTATTCTATTTCTTGTCCTCCTGCCTACTAAAGCTGACTTTATTTTGAAGAGGATAAGTGGGAGCAGAGCATTCTCTCTGTGTTTCTGATCTTATTAAGTTACTCAATTTCCTACCAGTACAATGAAGTGGGCTGTAGGTGTTTTCGTAGATATTATTTATCAAGTGAAGGATATGATATTTAAGATGACATCAGATATGTAAGGAAAGTACTGAAATATGTTAGAAACAGAAACCTAACTCTATCAGGTTAGTGGCTCTCTTTGAGGACAACAAAAAGAAGAATGGGGAAAATACCTACTCCATGTTATGTATAAGATGTTTGATATTCAGACAGATAGTGAGGTTAAACCCAACTGCCTATGTTATAGGGTAATAATATCATTAAGCTTTTCTTCTGAAGGGTTAACATCTTAAGTTTGCAGTCCAAAAATTAGAGAAAAAAGAAGGCTGAAAGAACAGCCAACATTTTGGCCCTAGCCTTTCAAGGTTAGTGAGGACTCAGGACATAAGCTTGTACTGTAACATCCTGTAACTCAGTTGTGTCCCAAATTTTCTGATCAAGGAGATTATG
>NDGN011378563.1:0-12800 GCA_002564285.1 Tympanoctomys barrerae
GCAGATCTACAAAGTTTGGATTTATCCAGCTGTGCCTTCCTTGGGTCTGGCTGCTGTGCTCAGCTCCTTCCTGGTGCCACCCTTAGGATTGAGCCTGATGTGCCCTTCTGGCAAGATGTTCTGCTTCTGGACTAGCTGTGTAGTTCTGTCCTCTACACTCTCTGCAGGGATTGCAGCTGCAGAGTTTCACCCCAGGCTTGTATGCCAGGCCTGAGCTGAGTCTGGAGGGGACAAAGTGGAGCAGTGGGGAGTGGCAGCTCTCCCTCACACTCACTGGGCTTGGGCTAGGACTGGATCTGGGGGTCACCAGAATATGGCAGAAGTTCTTATTGGGCAGGCAGTGTGGGGTGGAGTGCTGTGGAGTGGTGAGGTGTCCCTTGGGGGTTGAAGAGGTTCTTACCCAGGCAGCACCTGGGCTCACTGGCGCAGGGTAGCTGGAAGCTGTCCAACACACTCACAGGGGCCTGGGTAGGACTGGATCTGGGGGTCCCTAGATTGTGGCAGAAATTCTCACTGGGTGGGCAGGGTGGAGGTGGGTTGCTGCAGAGTGGTGGTGGGGGTCCCAAAGGTTTCAGAAGAGGGTCTCACCCATGCTACACCTGGGCTTGGACCAGCAGGTCCTGCCAGCGCAGGGCAGCAGGAAGCTGTCTCAGACCCTCACTGGGGCCTGGGCTAGGACTGGATCCTGTTCAGGTATTGTAAAAGTGTGCCAATTTAAATTTGAAATGCATGTCCAGCCTTGTGCATTGTCTCCTTTTGTGGTCTGTTAGGCAAAACCTGGTGTGTCATTGCTAAATTTGCATTCCTTTAATTACTACTGATGCTGCCTGGGGAGATAGCCCAGTGGTCTAAGCACCCACCTGGCACACTCAAGAGCCTGAATTCAATCTCTGGTACCACATGCCAGCCCAGAACCAGGTATAGTGGCGCACACCTGTTATCCCAGCATAGGGAGACTGAGTTAGGAGGATCAACAGGTCTGAACTTCACAGTGGGTCCTGTATCAACTAACTAATTAACTAACTAAATAAATAAATAATTACATATTTTAAAAATTACTACTGAAGCAATAGTTTTCTTGGTTTATAATCATTTTTTTGCATTTTTCTCTTTTGTGAATTAGCTCACATAGTTGTTCATTAAACATTTGTTGTTCACTGTTTTTCTTTTGAATTCTAAGATAGTTTTATCTGTCAAAATGACAATTGGCAAATGATATAATTTATGTAAAGGGGTCCAAACAACATCCAAAAACATAAGGGTGTTTCTCCACTTGCTGGATCTCAACAAATCTACCACTTTCCTATCTAATCGTTCAACTGTATTGCACACCCTCTGGTCCTAAGCCTGCAGGAGCCACTAGGGCTTCACATATGCTCAGCTGGAGCTTTTAAATGAACCTGTATTTCATACTAAACATAGAGGTAACATGGGCTCACTATTGAAGAGTTTATGGGTAAAACTTTAAATGACAGTAAAATGAAATTCATGTTTAAGACCTGCTTGATGGAGACAAATTTGCTTCTGATTTGAATAATAAACATGAAAAACCTGAAGCTGCTGGCCCAATGGTGATGTGTGAATTTGTTCTCATCGATCAAGCACTGCCAGTCTTGTCACCTCTCTTGGGGATTGGACACAGTGTTTTATGGCCCACTGCAGGATTTGGCCAGGCCAATCTGACAGGACTAATTTCTCAGGGGTAAACAAATCTGATGCATATTTTGAGATTAGAATTTAGGATAAGAAAGTTTAAAATGGCTTTGAACTACACTATATTTTTAATCCATCAAATATTAACAGTGTGTCATTAAGGATTTTTTACAGTTATCTTTATAGCATTATTTACTGTTTATTCTCATTTAAGCACAATAAATAGCCTTGCTGAGCCTTAATTTTATTATTTTAATATGGAGATATTAAAATTTAACAGATATGGCTTTGCAACATTAGCTTATGTATTTAAAATACATAATGAAAATTCTTGCATTCTAGAATTGAATACAAAATATATAGACACTGATGTACTCAGAACTTTCTCTGATGTCCTTAGAGAAGGCTGAGGTATATATCAAATTCTCTTAAACAGTTCTTCTGTCAGCTTTCTGTAAAGACGTTTCTATGGGCTTTATTACAGAAAATATAGTATTTTTGTAAATGCCCCTTGGTTAGACCAGACACACAAGTACACAGGAAATTTTTTAACATTTATTGCCAAGCAGTGCTCTACCATATTTAATTTCTCATGAGTAAAACAAAGATTATGACATACTGTTTCATCAACTGGAATAGAAAAAAACTATCAGGGCCAGCGATATAGCTCAGTGGACTAAGAGCTTGCTCAGGTAAGCACAGGGGCCGGGCTTTGATCCCAGGTATGGCATGCCATGGGGCCCGCCCTGGGCATGCTGAGCCAGAGATGGAGTACGGGTGTGGTGGTGAATGCCTATAATCCCAGCCCTGGGGAGGTAGAAATTAGGAGGATTGCTGCTAGTCCAAGCTGTGTAGTGAGACCCTGCACAATAAAAAAAGAAAGAAAGAAAAAAAGAAAGAAAGAAAGAAAGAAAGAAAGAAAGAAAGAAATCAAAAGAAAGTTATCAAGAACATTCTTCCCACTTAATGGTTTGCATTTCTTCTGAATGTTCTGCTCAGACATTTGTAGGAATATAACATGAATTTGATATAAGGCTAATACACATAACACATTAAAATAACTTTTAAAGGTATAAACTTAAATTTGAGATGCCTTAACTTATATTTGAGGTTGGATTAATGTCTTATAAAATATTATAAACAGAAATTGAAATATTTTATTCTAAATATAATATGCATTGCATTGAAACTTAGGGCTACCTAGAAATTAGCAAACTCACTTTAATTTGTTATTCACTCTGCTGTTATTTAGGGAAGCCAACTGTTTCTCTTCCCCTTCCTTTTACATTTGACATTTCCAGGGCTTCTTCATCTTACAGTACTTCTGCTGATGCGCTACCACCCTCAGCAATCTTTGCCATCAGTCACTGGCACTTCTGGAGAAAAGCTGACTTGGTGGAAGACGAAAGTGCTTTAGTGGTTAGAAGCACTGGAGTGTGGGGGTGGGATAGAAATCAATTGGAATCGGCGCACAAAACAAGATACAGCAGACAAAGTAAGGTTGGGATTAGAAAAGAGTATCTGTACCCTTAAAGACACAAGCATTTAAGAATGTGGTATAACCTTTTTTTCTAAGTGGAGGAAAATAAAAGGGAAATCTAAGCAAAGAAGAAATCTTACGAGCAATGTGTTCAAGCGGAACTGGGGCACTGTGGAGATTCCGAGGGCCAAACCTACATTTGTAAGACCTTTTTTTCTTTTTCCTATGTAGAAATAAAACCATACAGATACTTTGTTAAATCAAATAACCAAAAGGTTACAACCTCTTAGATCAATAGAAAACTAGTTTTCCATAAAACAGGCTATTTATTGATCGGTGACATCATTCTCATTAATGAGTAAGCAGGATGCACTGTGTGTGTATCCGCGGGCATTCACAGGAGTGTTTGCTTGGCAGTGGACCTGCCTGGCCCTGGGTGAAGGTACAGCTATGAAATAGCCCATCCTATTTGCCTCTGTAGTCCCGGGGAGGACAGATGTCTAGAAAAGTCTTACACTCTTGTGAGCGCTGAGTAAATGTGCTATAAATAAATAAATGTGGTATAATAATGTGGTATAGATAATAATAATGTGGTGTAAATAAATAAATTAGTAAATGTGGTATACATAAATCTTATCCCAATTTGTTCAAGGATAATTCACATTTAGGTATAATAATAATATGTGTCCTTCTCTCCAAGTTTTCAGAAAACATAATTATTTTGCAATAATTCACTTAACAGCATGTCAGAGATCATTAAAAAAATAGTCCTTTACATAATAAGTCTGCACTTATTATGTTTAGCGATGCCTTTCTGTAACTAATACTATATAATAGCCAGGAAAATAATAACTACTGATGATATGGAATTTTATGAAAATAACAATTTGTTGTGTTCTTTACAAAAGAAAAAAAAAACGTGACGTTTACATTTACTTGAATATAAACACAGAGATTTCTTTGTAACATCACTCATCTGGTTGAAACGTGGAGCAAAAATAAAAATAGAGAAGTACGTATGTAGAACTTTCTGTTTGTGTGTGTAAGTGCTGACACTTTACTTTTAAGTGGCAATTCATAATATGCTGTACTTTTCTTTTGAAACTGAAAAGTTCCTTGCTATGGGGTTATATTAGATGAAGCAATTAAGTTTCCAAGTCTCCTGCTAAAGGGCTTGGCCCCATGCTATTGAACATATTGCATGGAGCCAGAACGTAGAGTTGGCAGCAAATATTTATTTGTAAATTTCATGATATATTTTATTCACCAAACACATTCATTATTGGTAAACAGTGGAAGAGCTACGGGTCCTATGCAGCTTTCTGACATGGCTTCAAACCCAGCTGTACTACAAAATATTGCACTGCCTTTTAAAAAAGTACACAGATATTATACCAGTTTCTCTACCACTGGCAATTCTTTTTTTCATTTTTAATCCTTTGCCGATATTAGTAAAAAAAAATGCCTAAAGCAAGTGACCCACACATTNTTTTTGTTTATTAGGCTTTTTTTTTTTTTTTTGGTGGAACCTGGAATTGAACTCAGTCCCTTGCGCTTGCCAGGGAAGCGCTTATTCTACTGAGCCATCTCCCCAGCCCCCCATTTGGTTTTTAACAAATACTTTATTTCAGTCTTTTGGTGATGGAAAATTTTCACTATGAAGTTCATGAAATATGTTTCTTTGTGAATGTAAGCAGAGTGACCAAGTGAGCAGCAGGTGGACACTGATCCAAAGGACACAGGACACAAGCAGCAACAAAGGCAGCAGCACTCACTCCTTAGGAAAGTGTGAGCTGTGGGTCCCTCCACATGTGACTCCAATGACTCATAGAGGTCCTTCGAGCAATGCATTATGGGATCCTGAGTTATAAGATCTGCAGTAATCATTTGCTATTTTTCTAAAAATGTTTCCTTAAGCTACATAAGCTCAAAAACTCATAAGAATCTTATCTACTTAGATGCACAAGACCGATCTTTTTTTCCCTCTACATCAAGGAAGGTAGTTTGGTTTTACTCTCCTAAGTTTCTAAGGGAAATGTAAAAAACAAACAAACCAGTACCACAGTTTATGAATCTTTAAAATGAGTAGGCTGTTGCAGCCATCATGTCAATGATTTCTGTGTCTCCTACTTTTAGCCTTCAGTTCTATTTATTACCTACTATTTTTGAATGATTAAATTTGCAATGATGGCATAGTTGCATTGCTTATGTCTTAGTAGTAACCACATGCTTGAGTAGAACCAACTTAGAATATCATTAATGATTTCCTCATGGGAACAGCATTAATGTGTATAAATAATTCAGGAAGTTCACGTATCTCTAATGGGGACTAGTAATCAATTTATTGTACTCCTACAAATAACTAATCAAAGTTGCTCAATTATTGAATGAAGTTCAAGTATTTTTCCATGACAGGCTGGTTCCACTATGCTTTGGCCCTCCTCTGCTCGCTGGTGACATCCAGCTACCTGTGCGTTCCTGAAGGTGTATCACGTATTGTACTTTCTCTCACCTTCATGCTTTCCTTCACCTCAGTTCTGTCTTTTTTGTCTGCTCAGTTTTCTCCTATTCATCATTAAAAGGACAGCTTTGTGAAAGTTTTGAATTCTTGAACCTACAGGACAGAGATAACTCTGCCTGGTCTCTGTCTTTCATACACTCTTCTCAACACTATCATCACTGAATTATGTAAGGATTTACTTTTCAATTGAAAGCTCTTTGAGGACAGTACCAGCATATCATCCCTACCTGGATCACATCCAGGTAGTTCAATAAACGTTTAACGGATGAGATCACTTGCATAAAGGTCATTTATCTCTCCCTTTCTCTATTTCTTTACCTCAAAAATTAGTATTCAATATTTAGGAACAGAGTGAATGGCCTACCTTTACAAGATGACTATCCAGTTTGGTTCAGAGAGCTAGTTATCTGCTTTTAATCTTGACCAGAGTTGGAACCGCTGTTAATAAGAAATGAAGGCATTTGTAATAAAGGGCCCGGCTTCACTTTCTGATATTCACGGAGCGCCTTCATTCATCACAGCTCCCTCACGCCCCTTTGGCTACATCTCTGAGCAAACTGATAGGAAAACCCAGGTTCTCCCGCCTTTGCCACTGCCAGGAAGTTCAAACCGTTTGCAGGAGCCCTCGGCCTGGCCTGCCTCTTGATATCATAAAAACTCTAAGTCACTCTCTTTTCCTGGCCTGCCAGGCCATTTTTCAAACTGCTTATGAGCCACGCTGCGTTCCATGGACAGTCTCAGTACGTTAGAAATAAACATTTTCCTATTCTTTCCTTGTGCCAGTGTGCAGGGTGGGGGAGGCTACTGGTCTCAAGATGGTTTTGAGTAGAGCCATCGCGATTCTGTACAAGTATGTATCAGAAAGCACCCATCTGGATTACGAGGACCTCCAGGAGCAAAGATCCTGGGAAATGACCCCAACAATTGCACACACTGCTTCCCGTCGCCCATTTGTTCCCTTCCTTCGTACTGTTGAGCAGGTTAATAAGGTTGTGTGCTTTCAGTGTGACTCCAAATAGCAGCAAGGGTTACAACAACTTCCTTTCTGTCCAGCAGGGTCACACAGCTGACCCTGTGCTCTTGGACTGAGTTGTGCGGTCGTGCGGCCACACATGATGGTCTCCAATTACAGCTGTTAACTGTCTTTAATAAGCATCTTTCTCTCGGGAGAGGGAAACTATATCATCATTAAATAGCCCTCTAATAAACACTTTTCTGCTTGAATTTCATAGATCCATAAAGTCATATGGTTTTTGATGAAATCCTAGCATTCAGGGATTTTATATTAGAACAAGGAAACAAACAGCTTTTTCCATGATTATGTTTTCAAAGAAAAGTAAAACACTCTTTGAATACTTCCTCTAGTGTTTGAAATATAATTTTCCTGAGGTTAATTTTTTCCCAAATTAAAACTCTTTATCTGATATTCAATTGCTTGGATTTGATTCAAATCTCATTTATATTAATTGAGTGCATATGTTACGCTAGGCTCAATCACACGTGTATTATTTTATTAATTTTCTTATTTGAAATTGAGCACAATGTGATGAGGATATTAAAAGGTGATATTAATTAGTCTCCACATCCATCTCCAAAGTGGCTTCTTCCCACCTCACTTTGCCAGAGATTCTGATCTACTGTGGAACTCATAACAGGATGTAATTTTCTTAAGAGGGCAAGCTTTTCAATAGAAATGATTCTGGAGGCCCGAATTAGATTTGCATACGGTCAAAGAATCTAGATAACCAGAACCAAACCAGACCAAACAAAGCAAAACAAACAAAAAGAAAACACAGTTGTTCTAGTTTTTGTCCTCCCCAGATCTATTAGCTGTCAACTTACCTCATCTCAAACTAAAAACCACCTCAGATCTGAGCTCCAGTTGAGGCTTCATACCCAGGAATTGTGCTGAGCTGCCCAAGTAGAAAATTATAAACCAGCAGCAGAGAGCAGTATGGAGCCATTTTTAATATCAGGAAAGAGGCTGCAAGGATCCCAGAAAGGGCTTGGGGGAAGGGGGAGGAAAAGGCCTAACCACTGCGGCCCAAAGTCTTGATTATATTTTTCTCTTTTATATATGCTGGTATTTTTCTTCGCTGTATAGACAACAGGTCCATGCTTTGGATAAAAATTCAAATATTTCTTCTCCCTGATATCCCTGCTCGCTTTTTCTTCAAGTTTTTTTTTTGAGAGAGAGAGAGAGAGAGAGTGTGTGTGTGTGTGTGTGTGTGTGTGTGTGTGTCTTCAGCCTTGTTTAGAAAAAGTGAATGTGGAAGGTGACTGTGTCGACTGCAGTTCAATTCCATGCAGGCTATATTAATCTACATTTCCTATGCAGCCTGGATTTCCACAGCTTTTGAATTCTTAGATAAGCTTCTAGATAGAGTGTCTCTATACCCTGATTTTCTCTAATATTTCTGCTTCAATTCCCCTTGGTGACTCTTTGAGTTAGCGGATGTTATTATATTGTGGATCTTCAGTTTCGTTGAATTTCTATTCAATTTAAATCGAATGCACTGCTCCAAGTGTGAGCCGAGGATGTGAACACAGAAAGCGCTCTCTGGCTCTGTCATGTTATCTGTAGATGAATGTCCCTCCATTTAATTAAATGTTCTTTTCTTATATGTAAACAGAAACATTTATATGTGCCAGTGCCCTGCGTACAAATGACACAATCTGCCCCTCTTGTTTCCCCATGATGAAAGGCCAACCTTTGAGTTACAATAGCCTTGGGCATCCAATATCGGTGATCTTTTTAAAAAGCCAGGGCTTTTCTTTGCTATTTTCAAAGGGTGTCTGGGTGGTGTGTCTCTGTGTGTGTTCAGACGAAGGTTAGTGTCAAAAGAAATGGGGGCTCTGAGAAACCAGATTAAGCATTTTTTTCATACTACCGCTCTCTTGTCTGGGGCTTGGTTTATTGCTGTCTTGATTGCTGGGCATTGTTTGGTAAGGGATGGGTCGGGAGATTTTCGAGGCTGGTCTTTTCCTCCATGCTGTGGAATTTTAAATAACAGCCTGAATTTTTCAGTGATGAGAGTGAATTAAAAGGTTATGCCTCTCCTTTAGGCCATCTTCTGACCATGTAAGCACTGGACAGATTTCCCTACAAGTGAAATTTTAGAATAAAAACAGATAATCTTCTAAGGCACCTCTACCTAGATTTTAAAAGATGCCATGGTATTGGTATTTTCTATTAAGAAGGTTAAACTCACAGGATTATATAAAAACATTCATTTTAGCCCTGCTAACCTGTAAAGATTTCATTTCTCTTCATTTATCTTCTCTCTTACCCTATGCTAAGCCATCTCTGGCTTCGATGAAAGAATCATGTCTCCATTCATTTCCTATCTTGCTGAATTGCCTTCACATTTCCTATCATCTGCACATAATCCTATTCTCTCCATTATTGTCTTAATACCAAGAACAGCACAAGATAATGGATAGGCACTGTAATAACAACGTGGCCTGTAGGAGCCCCTCGAGGGAAATATCTTTGATGCTGGTAGAATATTAATGCATCCCAGGTCCCTGATCTTCCTCTTTCACTTCATCTTCTGTTTTCTAAACTACATAATGACTTTCATATACATGACAAAAGCATTAGAACAGAGAAAGCCTCATTGATGAGCAGCAGGGCTGTGTGATATTAAGGACTCCTATTCTTACTTCTTTGTACAATTTTTGACCACCATCTGAGACGATATGTGCAGGTAATTTCCCATATGAATGGATACTAGTGTAAAGAAGCATAATCATATTGTGTTAATGCAAATGCCTATCAAAAGCACTGCATGAAAGTAAATTAAGATATAATTCTTCAATAATGCATTTGTCCATAGGATGATTTTGGACAGATTAAAAACAAACACCTTGATATCACTCAGACAAGGGATGGATTGTTGCCAGGGAAGCTAATCATGGGCAGATTATGAATGGGACAGTAAATCAAAGCTGCCTACATTAAACTTGTATATTGCATTATAGTTACAATTTATTGTACATAATTTTGCAAAGAAAAGGGAAACAATTGATCTCTTTCTAAGCACCAATACTATAGCCTCAGAAATTCAGTAGCAAGTAACAAGAAATGTTTGGGGAACATGACTTGGTAATGTAATGGCTGTAGACAGATTGCTTTGCTGAGTTGAATGTCCTTGGGAATCCACAGAAAGAGAAGTTTTGAAATTCTATCCCATTTCATTTTTACTATTTTGTATACACTTTCTCTTTTATCATCCTGTCATCTGCAAAAATGTATATTAGCAAGCTGAGCTGCTTATAAAAGGATGTGCGTCCAAGCCTTTATGTAAAGGGATGAGCAGAAAATGTTGCAGACGTCTCCCGGAGCCTTCAAAAGAGAGCACAAAGTTCATGTTTTCATACCACAAAACTAAAAAGTTGTTTGTGGAGGCTTGTTTTTGTATGTGACTTTCCTGGTACTCAAATGACATAAGAAGGACTCAGATCTGAATTTCTGTCACTTTGACATATTATTTTTAGTAATCCCATAAATGGTTACTGTGTAGGGTTGCAAGGTTTTTGTTTTTTATTTTGTTTTAATTTTGTTTTTAATCATCATAGAATTATTAAATATTGTTCTGTTCCAGTTACAGTTACTCAGCTGGTGGAGAAAATACCACCATAAGTATGTTTTTCTCATGTTCAGGAAATTACATCTACCATAAAATAGCACTGAGCTACGCTCACGTATTTATTACATAGAAAATGTGTGTGTTACACACACTGAAAAACATCAGGATATGCAAACCTCGCTGCCTGCTCCAAAAGAATTTTCAGTGGGCAGACAACACAGACATAAGCACCTGGTTGTACACCATGAGGTTGGGTGGAATGAAACAGGAGCAAGTCAAGTTCTGTTAGGTTCAGAGGAAAGGAGGATAACTTTAGGCTTCAGGACATGGCATCAAAAGCATTTCATGGCTGGCGATAGAGCTGTAAAATTTACAACAAAGACAAAACTAGTGGGGAATGTTGGGGAGCCAGGTAAAGAAAACTACAAATAAAAACATGAACATTGTATTTCAGAAATGTATCTCAATGAATAAGGAAGTGGAAGATAGCAGCTAAGACTTCTGGACACCAGACAGAACGACGTAGAGTTCTGGTAGCTTTTCAGTGAGTAAAGAGGAATCACTGAAGGTTTCTGATTCTTGGCCCGCGACTGCAGTCTAGTAGCCCTCTGCAGTTCACAGAAAATGATGGAAAGACCTAGCTGGAAGAGCCTGCTAAGAAGTGTCCAAAACAACACAGGAGGACACTTTAAAAAGCTCAATGACAGTGACCTAGGGGAGTAATTTATCCCACACAAGGAAGCTAAAGATGGCAGCAAATGAGATGCTTCATTATTTACAATGAAAAGTCCCTGATTAAGAAAAGGCCCATCTTGGGGCTGGGAATTTAACGCAGTGGTGCAGTGCCTACGTGGCAAGCAGGAGATCCCGAGTTTGATTCCTGGTACCCACAAAACTAATAATAATAATAATAATAATAATAATAAAAGTTTTAAAGCATACCTGGACTTTAAGAATATGGTATTAAAAATATTAATTTGTGAATTTCTTTGTGTGAACTCTTTAGAAGGAGTTTGTGCAGTGGGTGGGAAAAACTGGGATGAGGAAAAGGACAAATGAGAGAAGGGAAGAAGATATATTTAGGTAGATACGCAGGACAGTTTAGGTAATTGTACTCTCTGTTTCTGCTGGTCTTTTGAAAGGAGCAGTTAATCCTTAAAATTTTTTTATTCTTTTTTCCTTCGTCTTCTTTTGAACTTGTTACATTTTTTTTGTTTCTTTGAACGAATCTTACACATTTATATCTGGTAACCTGAGCAACAAATTTGCAGATAACAACGTGAAATACAGCAACCATTGTTGAATTCTTATTAGTTTGTTTAGTGAAATTTTGTATCATTTCTAATGCTACTTTTTTCTATCACTAGTTTGAATTCTTTAAAAATTAAAAAAAATAAAAGAAAGTATGAAAATCAGCGTTGAAATGTACAGAAGCGCGGCCTCAGGGAATGCCCTGGCACGGCTTCTCGTCAGTCGAGTTTAAGTCTGATGGCAGACAGGAGAGCGAGAACCCTTGCTTCTTTTCCCGGCAGTGATGATTCTTACTTCGCTTTTTAAGGATTTCATCAAAACTTGTCTTGTTAGCTACAAAAGGGGCCCTAACGCCCGCGATTTTTACCAGGGCTAAGCTAAAATTCTGAGCTCCATATAGGAAACTAGTGCCACTACTAATCTACCATCTAGCTTCCCAGTCACTATAACTTCCTGCAAAAATTTTTTAAGGATTGCCACTTAGTATATTTAAGGAATATGGAAATATGAAAGGGGCCAGGGAGATGGCTAAGTGGATTAAGTGCTTTCCTGGCAAGCACAAGGGCCTGAGTTCAATCCCTGGTTCTGGAAAAAAAAAAAAAATGGAAATATGAAGGAGGTTAGTGATAGACAGAAAAACTAGCCCTAAAGGGAGGGAATGAGAGATCCAACTAAATAAGATTCAGAAAAACATGCATTGTATATTTTCCCTAAATACCCTGAGAGCAGATTGTAGGCTACTAGTAGACAAGTCCGAGGGAGAAATGACAAGAAAGGGGGAGGTTAGAGAGGCAATGAAGTGGGCATCATCAAAGTATGGTGTCTATGTGTATGAAAATACCACGGCGTTACTGGTGTTTTTGTAAAATTAATACGTACAAATGAAATGAAAATGTATTAAAAATAAAATAAAAACAATTAAAATTATCAAGAAAAATTATTTAGCATGGAGCTGTAACTAAACTAAAAATGTGGGTTCATTGCTTGGAAAACCATTAGGGAGATTTATTTGATAGTTTTCCTTTACAAGTTCTGCTTTGTGACATGCAAATATAATTTGTAATGTGAATGGTAACAGAAATAAATTCCTGAGACTATGAATAGTATTTTTTTTTTTGGTGGAACTGGGCATTGACCTCAGACCCTTGCACTTGTCAGGCAAGCGCTTATTCTTCTGAGCTATCTCCCTGGCCTCAACATTAATTTTTAAAAATTATTTGTTTGTTTGTTTATTTTGCAGTACCAGGGATTGAACTCAGGACTCTGCATTTGCCCGGCCCCTAAAAATTGTTTTATGTACTTA
>NDGN011378567.1:185-10270 GCA_002564285.1 Tympanoctomys barrerae
CACCTGCTTCCTCCACCTCCCACCTGGGACAAGAACTCTGCACCTGCTTCCTCCACCTCCCACCTGGGACAAGCAATCTACACCTGCTTTCTCCAGCTCCCGCCTACTAGGGAGTGCAGAACCCATGCTGGCTGCCATAGTAGCCCAAGCAGGAAGCCCCAGCTCAGGAACACCCACATCTCACGGGTGGGGAAACTGAGGCCCAGTGAAACATAGGCCTGGCTCAGGGGATGGAGGTCCTGGGGCTCAGCAGTTCACACCCACCGGCTACACCTGAGGCTCCCACACCTGAGAGCTGAGGCCCAACCCCCAGGGATGCAGGTGGCTCAGGAGAGCTGGGAACAGTGGAGGCCCCTGCAGAGAGGCCTGGCATCAGAGTAGGCGTCACCTCCTGGCTGGCTCCATCAGGGGTGTGGTGGGCAGAGTCCTCCGAGGCAGCCTCTGTGGAGAGGAGGTCAGCATGGTCAGGCCCACGTCTCCTGTGGCAGAGTTGGACCTCCAAGGCCACCCACCTGTCATACCCAAGAGTCACCACCCAGGACCCACAGCCCAGGCTCAACACTGCAGGTACACCTCCTTTTCCCAGAGCCACCAGATTGCAGCCCAACCTCAGCCCCTGAAGCCCAGACCCCAGCACCCTCCATCCCCTGCTGGCCCCACACTGACCCTCAGGCTGACCCCTTGCCTAGCTCAGGGCCATGCTGCACTGCTCAATTCCAGACACCCAGGGCAGCTGGGTTGGGTGTCCAGGTGACCTCAGTCACAGCGCTCTGGGGACAGGTCACCTCCCAGGGTGGCCCTCACCCACCCCACCTGACCAGCAGCTTTCTCCTTTTCCTTTCCTTCCCTTTCCCTGGCTCTCCAGACACCCCTGGGTGCAGCTTCTTGATGTCCATGCAGCCAAGTGTCCAGGGCTGCCGACTACAGCCACCTTCCCCTGCTTGAGGACCCCACATGGCTGGAGATGCCACTGTAGGCCGCGCCCCACTGGGCTTGGGCTCCCATCCTCCACTCCAAGGTCAGCAGGACCCAAAACAAGCCCCAGCTGGACCTATCTGGGTCAGGGGTGATGCGGCTACGCACAGACCCATGCATACGCTGGCCCCGCCGACGTCTCCTCCCCATCCCTCACCACCTGAAGACGTGGATCCACACACACAGGGCACTCACAGACCCCTGGCCACCCTGGAGTCAGAGGGCAGATGGCCTGAGCTGTGAGCGTAGAAGTAAGAAGGAGCCCACAGCAGGTACAGGAGTCAGTTTATTGTTCACAGGGCCCAAGACAGAAGATTGCACAGCCCAGAGCTGCATGGGGCAGCCGGCTAGAGCCGCAGGACAAATGCTGGTGCTGGCCAGCGTCAGCCCCATCCAGCACCCAGCACCCAGCACCCAGCACCCAGCACCCAGCAGGGGATGAAGTCTGTGAGGTCGAGGCCAGGCAGCAGGGCAGGAAGGCTCATTCCGGGTCGCACAGGAACTGGAGGAGTTCCAGGGCTTTTGCGGCCCCAGGCCTGGTGTCAGTGCACATATGGTATGGCCCAGGACACAGGCTGTCCCTGCTCTGGTGGCAGCACACGCACAGTTCCTGGCCCCCAAGTCCCACAGTGTGGCCTCAGCACTGGGAGGGGCTAGGGCCCTCCTCCCCACCTGGGCGGAGGTGCAATGTGACAGTCTCCCCCACAGTCCCAAAGCCAACTGTCTGGGTAGAGACCTCCGTTTTGAAGTTGCTCTTACTGCCATCTGCAGACTGCTGCGTGTGGGTACAGAACGATGACCCCCAGGGGGTGCTGTCCCCTGGCCTGGCCTCCTGCACAAGGAAAGGGAGGCCCTCAGCCCCAGGGACCCAAGGCCCCCGCTGCAAGGAGCCGGGCCGACGCCCCAGGCTGAGCAGGACAGGCCGCCCGACAGTGGGCTCTCCGATCTCTCTCTGTAGCACTGAGACCGTGCATGGGGGATCCCCAGAGGTGTCAGGCATGGGGTCTCTGCAGCCGAAGGTCTCCCCTTCCTTAGGCACGTAATCCTCCAGGTCAGCCAGGGTCAGCGCACGACCATTATGAGTGAGGATCTTGGGGTCACGGCCCCAGAGGTCATGGATATCCTGGGGCTCCTCAGTCACAATCATGTCTCTGTCCTCTTCCTCTGCTCCTCCTCTATCCTCCTCCAGGGTGGCCCAGGCCACATCGCCCTGGTCCATGCAGAGGACCAGGGGCTTCCCGACACCGGGAACTGCTGTGTCCTGGCCCAGCTGTGTGTTGTTGGAGTTGTTGGCGTTGGGATCCACAGGCCGCGTGACGAGTGTGCCCCCAGGGCTGCTGGGTGCCTCTTGAGTGGGCAATGTACCCTGGAGGCCTCCTTTCTTCACTCGAACCTCAATGGTCTCCTCCACCTCCACCCACTTTGAAGTAGGGCCCTCAGCCTCCGATACAAACAGTGTGGGCACGGCAGGCACCCAGCCTGGCTCCACCTGGGGCCTTCGGAGCCCGAGTAGGGATGGTGGCTCTGGGGCCTGGGTGGATGGCCCTGGCCTTCGTGGGCTGGCAGGGCGGTAGAGTGGCAAATGGGATGGGGACTTGCTGGGGGACTGGCGTCTTCCACGGGGACTCTTCACTACAGTGGTGATGGTCTCCTCTCTGGTGGGGGAGAGGGCCCAGGAGAGATGGTCCCACAGACCCATGGCCTCCGCAATTGCCATGCCACATGTAGATGCCAAAGCCCACATTAATGAAAGCAGCAAGGGTTGAGGCTGCACAAATCCCTACACATGCACATGAGCCTGCAGAACTCTAGTTCAAAGCCAAAGAAACAAGGCACCAAGGCCCATGTGGTTAACCTCAGCTCCAGTCATGGCAGCAAAAGGCCCAGGCTACAGCCTACAGGCTGGCATCTCCACTGTGTCCACCAGTAGGCCCCACCAGCTTAAGGTGGGACACAGCTTGTGCCAGGGCCATCCATCACAGCCCTGGACCCCTGAAGTGCTCTGGTCCCCGGGGTGGTCCTGATGCCTTCCCGGGTATCAGCAGGGCCTTTGGATGCTGGGTGGATTACAGCTAGACACTGCATGGCACATTGCCCTGGCTGCCCCTGGACCGCAGCCTGCATCTAGAGGTGACACCTGGGACGGTCACTCAAGACGCCATGGCAAAGGCTTTGTCTCTCCTCCTTGGCTTTTGTCTAACTCGGGGCTCTGTCCAGGATGGCCCCCCACCTCCAGTGTCCAGCAGGACAGGCTCTGCCTCCTCTGGCCCTCACCTGAAGACGGCACTGACTGCTCATGTAGAGGACAACCTGCTGTGGTCTCACACTGGCTAGGGCATCAGGCCTGAGCTACAGCCTCCCAGATGTCAGCCGTGCTGCTGGCCTTGTGCTGCCCCCAGGAGGACAGAGGGCCCGGGTCAGGGGTGGCTACCTCTCTCCCCTCCTCAAGCTTGGAGGTGAAGATGGGCACTCTCCACACCTGGCCCAGACCAGGCAGAGGTGTGACCACCCACCTCCAGGTCCTCTGCTCTTCAGTACCCATGTCTGTCACCTGGGAGTGGTAACAGTGCCCCTTCTGGGCAGTATGGGGACTGGCCAATGCAGAGGTCTGGCAGCTCCTACTCCAAGATGGTGCCCACCTATGATGGGGTGCATTGGGCGCAGTCTGCTCCGGGGAAAAGGCCAAGAAGGGGCTGAACCAAGACTCCAGCAAGGCCAGCTTTAGCCCTTCTCACAAGTCGAACTTTGTGAAGGGGCTGAAGAGGCCCTGAATGTGGGGCTCCCACCTCCACCCAAGGTCCTAGGCTCACAGCCTCTGCCTCCTCGCCCTAAATGCCTCGGCCCCACAACCCTGAAGGCGCTTGGGGATGGAGGAAGGGTCAGCAGGTATGGCCCTGGGCATGGCTGACTTCCACTTCCCCGAGCTTCAGTTTCCTTCAAGGGCTGAGAGTTGTTGTCCATCTCTGCTGCACTATTTAACTTAGATCCAGGTTAGTAAACAGGCAACCTCCACTGCACTAGACCCATTCCCATGGCTATCAGGCAGGACATCCAACGCCCTCACTCCAGGAATGCTGTCTCCAGCCAAGTAGGGATGCAGCCCTCTGTCCCCATGCCATCCACTTGGTGGGGGTCAAGCCAAACCCCTGGCTGAGTCACCTGGAGCTCAGCAGGAGCTCCCAGGGAAGTGGTGGGCAATGGGCAGGAGTCTACTGGGGGCCTGTGCAGGTGGCGGAAGCTCGGTTCTACAAGGTGGGGGCCGTACAGGAATCTGGCAGCGTCTGCAAGCACAGGTGACTGAGGGGGAGCAAGACTGTGTGCGGAGGTGCAGCAGAGGCCAGGGCACACAGGCATGGTGCATGAGTTAGTGGCATGCAGGCCACTGCAGTCAGGAGGGGGGTTAGCAGCACAGCAGCACTTACATGATGACGGTTTTCTTGGGGACCTTAGTCTCCTGTTCAGTGACTACAAAGAGAACAGTGGGATAGCGAGGGTTACAGACCCACAGCAACCATGGGCTCAGCGGTCTGCATAGCCTGGCAGTGAGGGGACTACGCAGGGCAGGGAGCTAGGTCCAAGCCCTGACTGGCCATGGCACTTGGGCACAGAGCTCTGAGTCTCTCAAACTTGAGATGAACAGCTGGAGTTGGGGGGCTGTGCAGATATGCATGCTACTCATGTGAGAGCTTGGCTTCTGCCTCCGCCCATGTGGTGGTGGAGGGGACCCTGCGAGCATATGGTCCTACTCTCAGACATGTAAAGCAAGACTCAATGAGAGGATGTGAGTGGCTAGAGCCACACAGACTAGGATGACACCAAGAAATCCTAAAAGACCAAAAGGGGCCTCTCCAGGAGTGGGGCCCAGAGTCCTGACAATAGCACATAAGCTCCTCCCAAGGATAGCCCTGAGAGTGACAGAAGAGTGCTGTGCCCATGGGCAGGTGACCTCACCCCTCAGGAGCCCCTACTCAGCATCTCTCCTAGGTTTCCCTACTGCCTCTCTTCCTAATAACAGGATGGGCCTATGGTTCCTGCCCTCAGAGGGAAGCTCAGCTCCTGGGACAGGACAGCTGATTCGGGGCCAAACAGGGCCTCTCCCATGCATCCTGAGGCCTCCACTCCTGCAGTTTTTGCATGGGGCACTGGACTCAAAGGTGCCCCGCCCAGCCTGAGAAGCTGGACAGCAGGCAGCCCATCCTAGAAACCCCTAGAGCTGCCCTGTAGGGAACCTGAGGGGGCCCAGAGACTCAAGAGGCACTGCAGGGACCATAGTATACAGCATCTGGTTCCAAGAGCTTCCACTTTGCTACACAGAGAAAGGCTTTCTCTAAGCAGCTGGTGTGTCTTAAACCTATCTTGTATATGCTGCATGTGAGTTTAATATATGTACCCTGGAAAGCTACACTTACTGTGCATGTGTGATATCTTGATATCACACATACATATCTTGCATTTATGTTACATTGTACATGTAGGCACATATGTACGTGTTTGTGCTGCATTATTAGTGTATGCTTGCACCTGTGTGCACTGCACATGTGTCAAGTGCATGTGTCCACACATGTATTATGTGCCATGTGTACACTGCTCACATGTATTACACACCTATGTATGTATTCATGTGCTAACACATATATTGGTCTGTTTGCAAGCTCAATGTATGAATATGTGTATCTATATGCTCTAATGTGTGCCCATGTATTTGTATATGTATGTGCTCACATGTGTCCTACATGGGTGCATATGTGTATCATGTGCCTGTGTGCATGTGTGTGCATACTCATATGCATGTACCTGGAGATAAGGTGCAAGTGCTCACATGTATCATGTCCATGTGTGTGCATATGCACATGCTTGCATCATATGTGTGCCTGATCATGAGCATGCATGTGTGTACATGTGCTTGCATGTGTGTATCATGTACCTTGCATGCATGTGTTTGTCTGTGTGAATGTGCTCACAGGTATAGCATTCTCCATGTGTCTGTGTGCATGTGCTTATGAGCCATGTAACTGTGTGCATATGTGCACGTGTTCATTTGTGTATCTTGTAACTGGATGTTTGTGCTTGTTCGTGTGTGTGTCAGCTGCAAGTTTTGGACCTGGATGAAGGGACTGGGTGGCAGCCAGCACCCTACCTACAGTGTAGGGATGGGAACACAAGGGCTTCTCCTTAATACTCCCTCCTGGTCCCGCTGCTCCTGGAATGGCAGCTCAGACACTGTGGGCTTGTGGCCCTGAGTGCCAGCACTGGGCAGTAAGTATTTGTGACAGCAGGAAGAGCAGTTGTGTGAAGCAGGGCTCGCAGCCAGGCAGATGCGTAAGCAATGGGCCGTGCCCACTGGGCTGCAGAACCAGGTGAGATGAAGCTACAGATAGGAGTTAGAAAGCAGGGTCTGGGCTCCAACACCAGGTCTCCAGTGTCAGCCCCTGGCCTCACCAAGGTGCTCATGATGCATCTGGTCCTGGTGGCTCCAGGCCTCTTTCCACCTTGCAACCCTCCTCCACACGCAGCAAGACCCCACCATGACACCCAGTGAACATGGGCAAAGGATGCTTCCCGACTAAGATGGGGTACAGAGGTCAGTGGCACAGAAGTAGGTGTGCCTGGTGCCACAGGCACTGTTGTAGGCTGATGAATGCCATGGCCCAATGGACACAGGCCAAACAGAGGGACATAGGGAGACAGGTGTTTAGCCAGGTGTTTAGTCCTGGCTGCATGAGAGACAAGGAACAGGTCCTTTGCTCCCTGAACACAGTCTCCATCATGGCTACAAAGCACAAGCACCTGATTTCCGGTGCTGAGGGAGACTGGTCCCATGGAACACTCACAGGACTGGGCTGGTGGATAAGGAGGGTGAAGCTCCACCAGAGCTAGCCCTGCCTCTGCTTGCATGTCCCCAGAAATAAGAGGCTTGCCACCACCACCCTGGGCAGACCCTCAGGGAGCAGCTCCAAGTAAGCAGCCCAGCACAGATGCCCCCTGCCCTCCTCCACACACTGGCTGCCTATGCATGGCTGAGCCAGCTCAAACCCTGGAGAATAATGATGCCCAGGACCCCTTTCACCTCTCCTTCACGAGGCTCCCCTGCAGCCAATCCACTTCCAAAACCTCCATCACGGCCATAGGCCAGGCAAAGACCCATGTCTGCATCCATGTGAGCCCCTCTTACACCAACACACACTCTTCCTGCTGCCCAAGCAAGCACAGGCGTGCTCACGCTGCTGTCTCCTAGCTCTCAGCTTCTCCCACCAGCCCCACAGGTGCTAGCAGCAGCCCCCTCAGCTCCAGCTCCAGCCCTTTCTCCTGAAACCCCAGCCCAGCCCCAAGAAGTACAACCTAAGCATGAGAGGTAACATTCAGCATCCCTCCCCTGAATCCTGCCCAGCCCTACAAGGGAGTCAGCCTGAGGTGTGGCCTGGGAGCACCAAGGTGGCAGGACCTACCTTCCACAGCAGCCACGAGTGGCTCCCTGTGCCGCTGGTCCTGGGCCTGAAGCACAGGACTTTGCGTGCTCAGCTCAGCACCGCCCCGGGCTGTGCCCAGCCTGTTCACCAGCTGCAAGAGGACAGCAGAGGTGCGCTTGGACTCTGCCTCCTGTGGAGCCCGGGGCACCCCGAAGCCATGTCAGCATCTGCAGCACCCTGTCCCCACCTTGGCTGAGTCCCGATGGGGACAGTGCCTCCTGCAGTGACGGGTACTCCCCGAGGAGCACGGATCTTAGACTGGGTTTTAATTTTAATGGACTTCATTGTAAACTTAAGCACGACATGTGGCCAGTGGCAAATACATCAGAAAAGGTCCCTGGCTTCCCATTGCATCCATGAGGCAGGGTCCTCAGCCAAGGCAGAGCCACACGGAGGACACCGGCCTCTGAGTAGGTCCTGAGGGAGCTGGCACAGCTAGGGCTGGGGGCCCCAGAGCTCCACAGAGGTGCCTGGCTGTAGGGGGTCCCCGCAAGAAGCCCTGCTCCTGGCCTGTGGACAGAGCACAGGGACCAGGTACTTCATCCGGAGACGATGGCAAGGGAAACCAAGAAGTAGGGGCCCTGCAGCTGCAGGAGCTAGGAGGCTGGCTGCAGGCAGGAAACAGCCAAGAACAGTCTGGGTAGGGGTGACCTCCATGGCTGTGCCCCCCAGTAAGATGCACCCCCTCGCCTCTCACCTCGCACTCATAGTGCCCCAGGTCCTCATGGCCGGCCGCCCGGATCACCAGCAGCAGCATCCCGCTGCGAGGCTCGCTCAGCATCCCGTACTTGCTGCCTGGGCTCAGCAGAGCCCCGTCCCTGTACCATCTGGAAGCCCCGGAGGCCATGAGGCGAGGCCACCCCATGGTGTCCTTCTCAGGGCAAGCTGCATCCCCAGCACCCACCTCACAATTCAGCCCAGCCGTCCCCCAGCCCACCTGATCTGAGGGTATGGGGCACCCTCGATGGTGCAGGTGACTTGGGCATCCTCGCCCTCCACAAAGGGCCCAGCCCAAACCTTGTTCACAAACCGCGGTGGGACTGTGGTGAGAGGGGGTGGCAAGTCAGAGGCAGAAACAGAGACCCAGACAAGCACACAGAGACATAGGGGCGGTAGCAAGACAGGATGGCGAGGGGCAGGTGTCACACTGGGTCCACCACGTCCCACACAGTGCCAGCTTGGCCTCTCTGAGGCCCCCCATACCAGACGCTGCCTGCAGCCCCAGAGCACAAGCACCTGCCCACCTTGCACCAGGATCTTCCCCAGGGTGCTAGCGCTGCCGGCAGCACTGGCTGCGAAGCACATGTACTGGCCAGAGTCCACTCCCGTGAGGGTGTCCAGGATGAGGGCACATGAGCCATCGGGGTCTTCAATGAGGATGTGGTGAGGATCCACCTCCACCGGTTTCCCATCTAAAAGCAGGCACCACAGTGTCATGGTGATGGAGGGGGTCTGGCCCAGGTCTCCTGCGTCTGGGTCCCCATCTGTTCTGTCACTGCCATCTGTGCATTTCCTGTCACTCCTCTCTGCATCTCCACAAGAGCACAGCCAGATCTGTCTCTGTCCCTGTCCAGCATGGACACCAGCCAGAGGGGGTAGGTGGGGGACCTATGCCTACAAGGACAGCCACGGGAAGCCAGACTCTTGATCACCCCTTTCCTGAGCCCTGTGACTCCTCAGGAACTCCCTGGTGCCAGCCAAGTCCAGCTCACACCATCCCTGCTCACCCCAGTCTCCACCCAGCATTCTCCTGTCCTCTTAACCTGTATGGCTCCTGCCACTGGAGGGCACCCAAGAATGCCACCAATCCCGCCCCCCTAGGAGCAGCTCAGACCCATTACCCAGCATCCAAAATGTGGACCACCCAGAAAAGCCCTTGTGACTCCTCCGCCACCAAGTCAGGGCCACCCTAGCAGATCTTCCCTGGAGCCAGACCCTGAGGGTCACCCTGATTGCCCTTCACATGGTGCCCAAGCAGCATGCACACAGCAGAGCCCAGTCCTATAAATCACCCTCTGTGTAAAATACAATAGAAGATTTTTAAAAGGCTGAAAATAATGAAGAAAAGGTGACAAACGGTCTTCCAACAAAAGAAAAGTAAAAAATGAAAATGTCACACTAATCACTCGTGTTTGTGACAGACTAACTTCCTTCCTCGGAAGGGGACGTCACCCTCCAGAGAGCCCTGTCTTGCAACATCCACACTCCCAGGCCTGTGTGTCCACACATCCCAACAATGTCCATGGCCGCCCCACACCCAGAGCCTGAGTTCCACCGTGCCAGGGACCTCAAGCAGGAACCGCAGGACACAGACGTGCAGTCGCCATCTGCCCGCCTGCATGGGGTGAGCTCGGGGCACTGGCCTCTGCTCCTGGACAGATGGATGTCCCAGATGTCTCGCTCTTCAGCCACAGACATGTTGGAGGGATGTACCCGTCCAACAGGACACCCCCATGAAGAAGGCCCAGGAAAAAGCACAACCACATCTAGCCCCGATCCTGGTCCCCTCCCAGTGGGCTGAGAGGGCAAGAAGGGCAGATGTAGGCCAGCGGACCCCAAGGCAGCAGCGGTCACGTGTGGCAGTGGACTACTGCCAGCTCCCTGCAGCTGCTGCCCACAGCATGAGCACAGCAGCCTCCGGGG